>JAXBDA010005157.1:0-25600 GCA_036023075.1 Gaultheria prostrata
TCCTCCAATGACTTGAAAACCTCAATTTGGACTTGGGAAGGATTCATCTCGGCCTTGAATGTATTTGGGTGCCTCCGGGTATTTCCGAGGATTCTTGGGAGCTCCCGGATACGTTGTTTGCTCCTTTTACCTAATTTCACCAAAAAACACCCTTGCGCGCAATATTAACTAAAAACAAGGATTATATGCATGCAAGTGTGACAAAATGAGAGATATAGGCACCCACGTATGCAATGTTGGGTGCCTATCAGAAACCCCTTCCAAGTCAACTAGTTCTATGCTTTGAGGCACATCGAAGGCATCGTCTTTTCCAAGCACCGGAACCCCGGCAGAAAAAAGGGCGCATCAGAAATTGGCCAATAAACTCGTCATAATCCCCGGGATGCACGAATTGCCCAGCATCAAACCCCCACATGGCCCTTTCTATAGCTCTTTCATTCACGAACCCCTTTGGATTTCTCGTTTCAGCAGAAGGAGGAGAGGGGACCATAGGAGCAGTATGGCCAAAAGACTGTCGGTTCACCCTCTCTCCCAAGTACCATTCGTAGCCTGTAGGCCCCTCAAAGAGAATCCGCCTCTCTGTCAGTACCTCAACATTGGAAAAGCCCTCCGGAAAAGTCTACCCGTACCAAGGATTCCATTCAACCTATTGGAAGAGAAAAGGAAAATCAATCAAGGACATAGAACAAGGGAAATTGGAAGCGCATTGAACGGAACAAAAAGGAGCACGTACCGCATCCAAAGTAAGGACAAGCAAAGTATTTCTAACGCTCAACACCATCTCAAACTTGGCCCGCCGCCTACTTTGCTCCATACTTTGTCTATTTAATAGCGTGCCCAAAGCGTAGGGCTAGTGTCGGTGTTAGCAATTTACCGGTAAGACCGGATCGAATCCTCAGAGACCGAAGGAACCGAACGTGAAATTTGTCTTGTGCGTGATGCTTTTTAGCCTTAAAGTGGCAAACTTTGACTTGTGATTTGGGGTGGAATTCTCTCGACTTCGAGAATGACTTGGAATTTGATTTAAAACTAAATTAAACTAAGGCTAAGTCTAGGGGATTTCAACGCCCATGACTCGGGTCGATTCATTCTCCTCTACGATAACCGGCTCGGAGAAGTCGTTAAACATCTCCGAACGGAAGATTTGATACTTGAACTCATTTAAACTAGAAACGGTGTTTAGCAAAGACTAGAAATTTTTGGTTCAATTGGCAAACGGCCGAGTTGACATCGCCCTAAGCATCAAACATGCCGAGTAGATAAACTCTTGGCTACGTGTAATCAAAGAGGTTAAACCCGGTCCTTGGTTTATAAAATCAATCCTACCCCTTTGCTAAACAAACGATGTATACACCATGGCGAGGAGAGCGAATCATTCGGAGTCACGGGGTGTTAATCACCCCATGACCAAGCCTAAACGACTACTCACTCATCATGATTTAACTAACCTTAATTAGAAATTTGAAGGAAATAAAATGAATGCTAAACTTGTAAATAAACTTGATTATAATGTTCACCCTAAGTTTGCCTACCACATTAATCCTTGGAGAAATCACAAACAACAAATTCAAACTTGAGTTTTCAAGGAGAGAAGCTAGAAAATTAAGAATAAGATTCAACCAACAAACCTTGAAATAAACTAGATTTTATAGAAGGCCTAAAGATTACAAGAACTTTTAATGAACTAAGAAATGAAATACAACCACTACTTACTTGAGTTTTTGAAGGAAATAACTTGGAAAGCTTGAAGAACACAATGGAAGAAAGACATAAAACTAAACTAAGGTAGGTAGGTAGAGAGTAGAGAGATAGAGGGAGGGAGAGATATATACAAACACCCTTTATCTCTCACAAAAATATCCTAAAAGCAACTAAAAGTAGAAGTTTCCATAAGTGGAAAGTAATAAAGTTGCTAAAAAATGCTGTCTGGGCCATTTGGTATCGATACCCAAGGAGTGGGTATCGATACAAACCTTTAAATTTTCCCACATAGCTCTTTGGTATCGATACCAAGTAGTGGGGTATCGATACCCGATGTGCTGGATTTTTTCTGGCACAAACTGGCACTTTGGTAACGATACCAATTAGTGGGGTATCAATACCAATGCCTTCAGGCAGATTTTTTACCCGACTTCGCGGGCACGCCCCGGCTTCGTCCGAACTCGAAATGCCGCGATTCTTGAATTGTTGGAAAGCTCTATGAATGTACTTTCAAACCCAATTGGCCTCATCTTCATGGCCTTTGTATCTTGAGAGAAATGAGCCTTTTCCTATCAGTGTGTCGGATTTTCTCGAGGCTCATAGCTCCAGATTTCTTGTTCCTTTGTTTGGGCCTTCCTTGAACCTTCCAAAGCTCCTTGCATCAACTTCTAAGCTTCGGCGATTGTCCTCCACGGCATTGCGGGACCTTGGGTACATCCGGATATAATCGGGGATTATTTGGAGCTTTAAACACGCCCTTTTAGCTCCGATTTTCTGAAACTCATCAAAAACACAACTCGCACAAAATCAATCGTTTAAAGGCACAAAATGCACGTGTGTGTGATCTTAACGAGCGAGATAAGCCCAGATATATACAACATTAGGGGCTTATCACTGCCCTATTGTGCCCTTTTATAGCATATGCCCTTTGGAAACTTGTGAGGTGAGGACACGGTCTGTCCGGTGCAAAGGCAGGAATGTAGCTGAAAAACCACATCTGTGCAAGATTCGTAGGCAAGATTAGCAAAATTGAGAAAGAAAAGGAGAAAAGGGGAAAGAAAGAAAGTTGTGTGATTACCTCCCATGCCCAGTAGAAACCGCGGACACACACTGTGCTGCACCGCGAAATCTGCCCCATGATATTGTACGAAGCGACTAAAGCACTACCACCCCAGTCAAATTTCCCAACCTCATTTAAGTCCGCGAAGGTCTCCAAAAGACCCGCAGAAATCGACTAATCGGAGTTGGAGAAGATCGAAGAACCAACCAGACAAAGGAAAAATGCTCAAGTGCAATAGGCAATGTTTTCGTCAGACCAATCTTGGTTATTTTCATAAGCCTATCGCAAAGCGGTGCAACGAATATTGCCATCTCCTTTATGGATGCTCATGAAAGCTGGGCCCAGAAGTGTCGCCATTCTTTCTGGATCTTTTTCCATGTGGCGACGGAACAAGAGAGTGCAACTGCTAAAGCCCAAGCCTGTGATCATGGCAAAATCTTTAGGCATCATCGTCATTTCCCCGAAAGGAAATTGGAAAGTATTGGTGGTGTCCCACCATCTCTCAATGCAAGCATAAAGGATGGACATATTGGCCCGAAAGCTTGGCAAGATTGTCATGAAATGCTCAAAGCCCGCCTCATGCATGGCATCTTTCACTACATCAGGGAGTTTCCTATACCATTTGACAAGGAGAGCAAGAGAACCATACCCCTTGAGAGGCGAAATATGGCTCTACAAAAGGCAACAAAGACATGCAAAGGAAGCAACAAGTAAGCACGAAGTAAATATCCTTGACTATGCAAAATCATTTAAGCTTGATATATCCACCATGCACCATTGTCTTTGTGATGTTTCATGTCCATGCAATGTTATGAGTCACCCATGTTTTCATGGAGGTTCATGTCTAGCATGCATTCTAGCTTGAAGATTTCCCATGCATATTGATCAAGTTTTGTGAACAAGCATATTGTTAAGTAAAATGATTCGAAAAAAATTTCATGAGTCATGTGGGCTAGTATTATTTGGAAAGCACCTATAAAGTCATATTTGTGCTAGGTGATGTCAATATGTGCAAGCATGAAACACGTTTTGGCTAAGGAATTCGTTGTGGCATTTCATCGAACACCTTGTATGCATAGGTTGTGCACTTATCTAAGCTTAGAATTTGGATTGATTTGTGATGCATTTGATCATAAGAATGTTGCCTAAGCATGTATAAACATTATGCAAGCCATATAGTTTCATTTGATATAAGCGTTGAGAGCGTCCTAGACTAAGAAATTCATTGAAGCATTTTGTCGAACACCTTGTGTGCACCCTTTGTTATGGAAAATTTTAAAGGAAAATGACATGAATTGTTATCAATGTGAGCACACACATGCACACATAAGCATGTAGGAATTGAACAATGTGCTTATTGCATAAGAATGTGGAAGAATTGCATACCGTTTGCGCGTAAGGATCAATCGAAAGATGAGAATGGGCATTTTTTAGGAGATAACCATTGTTGAAATTGCCCATGTATTTGAACCCTTGTTGAGAGAATTTATGTTGGAAGTTGGAGGGTGTTTCCTCCTCCTCGTCGAAGTATGGTGCGTCGAAGTGATACATTTTTGGTGAAGGAGTTTGAAGGAATTGAAGAAGGGGATGTTTGGAGAAGTTTTGAAGAAGTTGGAGTGAGTTTGAGAGTGAGAGGGAGTGCCAAGAATCTGCACAACCACCCCCCCCCCCCTTTTAGTCCACCCTAGGGCTGGACCGGCTATACCCTGGGTCAGATCCCTGCTCGCCCCGTTTTGCTTCGCTTGATCCTGTTTTGGCCCTGAATCGTTAAGGAAGCACATACCACGTTTTTGGAGAAGAAAGACGTACGTATTGGGTTCGCCAACGGAACCATTGGAAGTTTCGGGCACATGTATTGGATTCGCTAACGGAACCATTGGAAGTTCCGGGCACGCATATTGGATTCGCCAATGGAAACATTGGAAGTTTCGGGCACAGGTAATAGATTTGCCAACAGAATCATTGGAAGTGTCGGGCACCCGCATTGGATTTGCTAGCAGAATCAATAGAAATTCTGGGCGCACGTACCTATTTTGGCTCGCCGATAGAGACGACTGGAAAACTGTTGAGGCACACGTATCTATTTTGCCTCGCCGATGGAGACGACTGGAAAGCTCTTGAGGCACACGTATCTGTTTCGGCTCGCCGATAGAGAAGATTGGAAAACTCTTGAGGCACACGTATTTGTTTTGGCTCGCCGATATAGAAGATTGAAAATCTCTTGAGGCACACGTATCTGTTTTGGCTCGCCGATAGAGACGACTGGAAAGCTCTTGAGGCACACGTATCTATTTTGGCTCACTGATGGGGACGACTGGAAATCTCTTGAGGCACACGTATTTGTTTTGGATCGCCGATAGAGATGATTGGAAAGTTCTTGAGGCACACGTATCTGTTTTGGCTTGCCGATAGAGACGACTGGAAAGCTCTTGAGGCACACGTATTTGTTTCGGCTCGACGATGGAGAAGATTGGAAAGCTCTTGAGGCACACGTATCTGTTTTGGCTCACCGATGGAGACGACTGGAAAGCTCTTGAGGCACAAGTATCTGTTTTGGCTCGCCGATAGAGAAGATTGGAAAACTCTTGAGGCACACGTATTTGTTTTGGCTCGCCGATATAGAAGATTGGAAATCTCTTGAGGCACACGTATCTGTTTTGGCTCGCCGATAGAGACGACTGAAAAGCTCTTGAGGCACACGTATTTATTTTGGCTCGCCGATGGGGACGACTGGAAATCTCTTGAGGCACACGTATTTGTTTTGGATCGCCGATAGAGATGATTGGAAAGTTCTTGAGGCACACGTATCTGTTTTGGCTCACCGATAGAGACGACTGGAAAGCTCTTGAGGCACACGTATTTGTTTCGACTCGACGATGGAGAAGATTGGAAAGCTCTTGAGGCACACGTATCTGTTTTGGCTCACCGATGGAGACGACTGGAAAACTCCTGAGGCACACGTATTTGTTTTGGTTCGCCGATAGAAAAGATTAGAAAACTCTTGAGGCACACGTATTTGTTCTGGCTCGCTAAGAGAGAAGGTGGAAAGCTCTCAAGGCACGTGATAGTTACCCCCATTTAGTTTACATCTCTGAAGACGGACGACGCGTTGAAAGCTCTAGGTAAAAGTAAGGATGGCCTCAAAAGGCGATTAAAGCGATGGAGCCTGCTGAGTAAAAGGTGGCTTACCCTCAAATTCCAAGAATATTATTGAAAATTGTTTTGCAGGATTGCGGCCCTGTGGAGTGTATGGATCGTTTGAGATGTATTTCTCATCCAGGCATGTGTTAAAAAGCATTTTTGAAAATTGCCCTGACGAACTACCCTGGACTGATTCTCTCAAAGAGATATGTAGGCAGCTTTGAGGAGCCCGACCGCATGCATGGTATTGTTATGATTTGATTATTTTTGTTATGGTTTTGTTTTGTTTTGGGTGGCCTAAGCATTACGGCCAACCCGCAAGATGTGTTGTCTGTGGCTTTGACATGCACTCGTGCTCACTAGTTGTGGCACGGTTTTGCCAAACAGTGGCATTTGTTGACAGGGTACCTTGGTTGTCCGTAACGCTTAGGCCCTTTGGTTGTGCCGTCGCCCGATGATGAACATGTTGGTAGGATTTTATTCGCTTCGAGAAGACGGACTTGATGCAAAGATCTCTTACGGTAGCCTATCATCGTTTCCACGCACCCGGATTTTGAAGGATGTTTGAAAAAACTTTTTGCTGAAGTTCCCAAAAATATTTTTGTTGAGTTCCGGACTGAGTGTTTTTCAAAATATTGAGTGTTTTTATTCACCAAAAGTATTTTATCTTTAATCCACAAAAAACCTTGATTTCAGCCCAATTTATCGCTGTTTTTGGCCCCAAAATAAGCCCGGAACGCGTCAAAATGGACAAGAACGCACCCGGTACCAGTACCAGAGCTGGTCTGGCTCTAGCCCAGGGCTGGTCCGGCCTTTACAAAAATTCCCTTTTTTTTGCTCCGGAACGTTCTAGATTTGCGTGCGACCACCTCTGAACACAGAAAAATTATTTTTTTTGCCATCCCACATCACCTAACAAATCCTTTTTTCACCTAGAATGAGCCTATATATACCCCCCTTCACCTATGGTTTCAAGCACTCCAGAGATCCCAAGGAACTCTCAAAATTCCGAATACACTTGTAAAACCTCTTAGCAGGTATAGTGTAAACTCCTCTGGACTGAGATTAAATCTTGGTCAAACTTTGGAGTAGTTTGGTTAGTTCTTTTTCTCCTCCACGCCGGAAGGCTGCCGAAGAGAGATTGAGTATCAAGGCTATCTTAGCGGAGACGGTCTAGTTCAGTTCGATTGTTTCCTGAGGGCGACCGGCTCAGTTAAGGTATGTTTCCCTTTTTTATTTTCTTTATTGTTTAGTTTAGTTTAGTTTAGTCTAATTTTAATTAATTAGGCTAATTAGTTTAGTCTAATTAATTTCGTTATTCGTTTTGGTTTAATTTAATTAGTTTGTTTAGTTTAATTTAATTAAACTAATTAGTTTAGTTTAATTAATTTTGTCATTTGTCTTGGATTTAATTTAATTAGCCTAACTAATTTAGATTAATTAATTTGATTTATGTGTTTTAGTTTAAAGTTTTGTTTACGCAAGCATGTTTAGGGTTTATTTATTTATGCTTAGTTCATGCATAATTTAGGATTTTTAATTAAGTTAAATGTTTAAATCTTTTTAGTATGTGAAATTACTGTTTTGTCCTTGCATAATTAAAGTAGTTTAATTATTGTTCTGCATGCACACATTCTCGCACGCAATTAGTATGCACGCATGATTTAATCACCAGCACAATTGTTGCTCTCTCCGAGTGGAACCTCGCACGTAACATATACAGTTGTTATGCTTCCGATCTGGATACTCGAAAACTTCGCATCTTAAATTGTTACTCTGTTTGCATGCATATTTACGCTTCTACCCCTGTCATTATGTTGTCCGCATTGTTGCGTGAATATTGTCAGTTTACTGTTGTTATGCTGCCCATTCGTTCCCCGCTTATCAAATCACCATTTCACCCCTGCACCTGCATATTGCATGATTAATTAGTTGTCACGCCCTTATGGTCTTTGCATAAGTAGCAGCATGCATATAACTTCCATATATAGAATGTTTCCATATTAGGAAAGTTTCCTAATTCATGTTGAGTCCTGCATGCATATAGTTTCCATATTTAGAAAGTTTCCATTTTAGGAAAGTTTCCTAATTTGATCATGTTTCCTGTTTTAAGCCTGCGTTCTGTTCATGTGAGGGGTATTTCCCCGAGCAGGACTATGTAACCCCGGGCACGTGCGGTCATACGTGCCGCACTAGCAGGCACTACGTAAAGGTGCATGAATAGGCTACCAACTGCGTAGTAGGTCGGGTGGCCCATGAGGGGGTCCACTGAGATAAGGGCAACCTCAGGATAAGGTACACCCATGAAGGTACCCTAGCTCGGCACAGACCCATAGAGGTGCCCTAAAGAGGGGCCGAGCTAGGAAGGCCACGAGCAAGGCCAGACACATAACGCATAATTGACTATAGCACCACGATAGGGTGCAGGGACAGGACCGAGCTACGAATAGCTCGGTCCTAGGATCTACAGGCCAACAATGGTATAGCCGAGCTACGTGGTAGCACGGTTACACCGCTATTGGGCTAACAGAACGGCAGGGCGTTCTGGAATGGTCTAGAATACTCTCTTACGTGATAAGAGGTGTATCCCGTGATTCAAGGGAATGACGTGGACATTCCATATCCGGATAAGGAAAAAAGAATCCTAATAAGAGTCAGATTGTGTGCACATATGGAGACAAGTCCTGCATGGGAAGAAGTCCTATGCTTTATGGAGACTAGTGCAATGGCACGATGATACCTAATAGGACTGATCCTATTAGGAAAGGTTTCCTAACGTGATAAGGAAACTAGGGCAACGGGGACCCTTGGTCGACAAGCTAACATATACCTATAAATACGTGTATTAAGCCTACGGTGAAAGGTACGCTGTAACTCATGGTTATATGCATTGTTCTTTGCTTACTTAGTATCTCCATACTAACTTAAGCATCAGAGGGCCTTTGCCAAGAAGGGCAAAGGTGCTCTAACTGTTCTTTGTTTTGCAGGTTTAGAGGCACCATCAAGATACAAGAAATCTACCCTCTACAATTGGCGTCGTCTGTGGGAAACGATACAAAAAAGCTTTTTCCATACTAGAAGAAGAATCAACAATGGCTGCATCAAAGCCAGTGTTGCCAACGCCTAGGCGTTGGACATCACGAGATGATGGGTTAGTTACTCCGTAGGCTAATAGAAAAGAGAAGCAAACGCTGGTGGTCCCCACCGTGCCACGAAAGGGCCATGCATTAAGGCGTTATGACAATATCCAGGACATACCAAGATATAAGGGCCGATGTCAGAGATCTTTAACCCCTGTAAGGTATGAAGGGGAGCGATCTACCTTTAGAGAAAGGAGAGGCATGAGTCCCCCACGCGAAGGGGAGAACTCTTGGAGAAAATCACGCGACTACGAGAAAAGTCGCGATAGACAAGAACAAGAGGCTGAGGAGTTGGCACGACAACTTGCCCGACGAAAACGGAAGGACAAGAACCTAAAGCTACGGCTCTAGGAGGCCGAAAAAGACCTACACTCACGATCTCATACCATACAACAGGAGGATGAGCCGAGGAAAAAGGACCATCGTCCAAGAGAGGACAAGTCCACCGGAAGGAAGAACTCTCCTCGAAAAATGAGGGAAAGAAACCATTCCCAGGAAAAAGTAGGAGGAAAAGAGCATGCAAGGGACAGATACGAGAGATCTAGATCCAATGAGCGACGAGCAAGAGATCGTTATGGGGATGCTCGCCCAGAGGGTGGTTCGAAAACTGCACGAAAGGCAGCAAAAGGAGCCCAGGGGCAAACAACAGCTTTTCCCCTGGCACATTGGATAAGGACGGAGAAGACGCCGAGCAGGGTCAAACATTCCACGTTTGTGCTTTATGAAACGAACACCGACCCTGTCATGCATATCAAGCACTATCAACAGGCCACGTTCATGCACGAAGACAATGATGCCATATTGTGCAAGATGTTTTCCTCTAGCTTAGGGAAAGTAGCGCTCAGTTGGTATCACAAGTTACCAACCGGGTCAATGCTGTGTTGGGCACAGCTTGCCGAGGAGTTTTGTGCACGATTCCTCACAAGCCGAGCGGCTCCAAAGACTTTTGATGTCTTGACAGCCATGAAACAAAAGGACGAAGAGACCTTGAGGGACTACGCCAAAAGGTACTGGGAGACTTTCAACGAGATTGAAAATTGTAGTGAGGAGTACGCCCTTGCCACATTCAAGACCAGCCTGCCCATGCATAGTAAGTTACGAGAATCACTCACTATGCACTCGGTCAAGACTGTTGCCAAGGTTATGGAGCGAATCCAGGAGCCGAGCACATAAACCGAACGCATGATAAGGTTTATTCCAGACACATAGAACTAGACCACCCGCGAAAAGGGATGACCTTCTATGAACAAGAAGGAAAAAGTGTTTCTTTTCAAGGGAAGGGAGACTCCAAAAAATATTATAAGGACAGATATACATGAAATCCGACCAAAGTACTGCACGAGATGCGGTTAGATAGGCCCTAATGGCTATGAAGAGTGAGATTCGGCAGCAAACCGCATGAGGCATAGCTTGGAAAATCCCTAAACTGAGAAGAATAAAGCGTAGTCCATTGGTCTTTTGTGCTAGATGTTTCCCCTGAAATCATAGATTGCCTCCATACTCAATTAAGGTTTGGAAGCAGCTCCTCGATGAGCGGCACCAAAAGCTTTCAACATGATTAACCTCCATGAAGCAAGGGGATGATGAAAATCATGAAACGATAGGAAAGTACGTGAAGAGGTACTTGCAGACCTTCAGCGAGATTGAAGATTGTAATGAAGAGTGTGCATTGGCAACCTTCAAGATAGGGCTACCAGCACTTTCAGCGGGTGTACAACACCATGCCATAGAGGAGGCTGAGATCCTCAAAGACGAACAATTTGCGTGTTGATCGGCCAATGGACCCCACGAACAAGGTTGTTCAAGCCGAGCACAAACCCTATAAAAAAACAGAATATGTGCTCAACGAAAGGGAATTTCAGGATGAGTTTTTCTTGATGAATGACAAGGATATCATCGGACAGCCACGAGAGGGCAGCATATTTGGATCATGAGTAAGATCCAAAGAAGTTAGGAAGCCCAAAAATGGCAAGGTCGTGACCGACTTGCTTCATGTGCACCATGTGATGGAGCAGAAGTTTCTATATGAGATCCATGAAAAGACATGTGGAAACAACATTGGTGAACGATCCATAGCTCACCTTAAGGATAGCGATGGGCCTGGACGGATGCACCACGTGAAGGTGCAATTAGGAAAGACGATCGCTCTTTTCTGCACAACTCGTTAGTCAGTTAAGTCCAGCAAGCTCAGCCCGTATCGAAAGGACCGAACAAATTTATGGAGCTAACTGGGATTGGAGTTCATCCCCTAATAGACTTGGATGTGAACCAAGTGCCATCGCCACGGAATACACAGATAAGTAGTCGAATTACTTATTGCAATCTATTCAGTGCTTATTTAGCTATGAATTGCTGTAATGTAATTACGAACAAAGTTCTATAGAAATATTGCTTATTAGTTTGTTCAGCCACAAGTTGGTTTTATGATGAAATTATGAATTAAATTCCATCTAGTTCGGAAAAGGTGTTTCTATTAAATTGTTGTTTATGTCTGGTCTAAGCATGTATTTGCTAAGTATCGACCCAAAGATACTTTGCCTCCATACTGGGGAGCAGAGGAGAGAGCCTAGTATAAAAAAACTTCGGCTTGAGCAACGAATATTGCTTGAAGGGAGCAAAGTATGAAGAAACTTTTGCTTAAGCAACGAGTATTGCTTGGAAGTGGCCAAGTACGAATTACTTGGGCCCAAGCAACGAATGGCTCAAAGTGGCTAAGTACGAATACTTGGTCCAGGGCAATGAATAGTGCCCAGGTTTAAGGTCGTGTTCTAAGTATGAATAAACTTAGATTAGGACAAGTACGAATACTTGGTCCAGGGCAATGAATAGTGCTCAAATTCGGAAAATATTCTAAGTATGAATAAACTTAGATTAGGACAAGTACGAATAGTTGGGCCTGAGCAACGAATTGCTCAACTTAACAACTTAAGTACGAAAAAAACTTAAGTTTAAGCAATGAATATTGCTTGAAAATTTGCCAAGTACGAAAATACTTGATCCCAAGCAACGAGTACCACTTGGAGGTTAATGAATAAACTAAAGCTATAAGCAACGAGTATTGCTCGGAAGTGGCTAAGTACAAGTAAACTTAGGCCGTAAACAATGAATATTGCTCAAATTTGCCAAAGTATGGAGAAACTTGGGAAGCAAGCAACGAATATAGCTTGAACATCATTAAGCAGCGGATATTGCTTGAACGTTTCCAAGTACGAAAAACTTGGACGGTAAGAAACAAGTATTGCAGAGGCTTCCAACAAGTCAATTTTGAAGAGCCTCAAGAAGAGGCTGGAGGGAAAGAAGAGCAAGTGGCTCGACGAGCTACCCATCATGCTCTGGGCCTAGAAGACTACACCAAGGAGATCCACAGGGGGCAACGATCAAGCCCTAATCGAGCAACTTGACATAGCAAAGGAGAAAAGGGAACGTGCACTGTTAAAGACATGGTGCACCTATGCGTTATCCTAACCCTATGACTATCTGAGTATATGCATACTTAGGATTTGCGAAAAGGGCAAACGAAAAGTTGCTTGGTCTTTTTTAAGTATTCGTTTTACCCTCTCCCACAAAAGAGGGAGGAGCCAGGTATGAAAAAACTTTGGCTTAAGCAACGAATATTGCTTGAAGGGAGCCAAGTACGAAGAAACTTTGGCTTAAGCAACGAATATTGCTTGAAGGAAGCCAAGTACAAAGAAACTTTGGCTTAAGCAGTGAATATTGCTTGGAAATGGCCAAGTACGAATTACTTGGGCCCGAGCTATGAATGGCTCAAATTAGGCCAATTACGAATACTTGGGCCAGGCATCGAATCGCTCAAATTGAAAAAAATATAAAAGTCTAAGTACGAATAAACTTAGATTAGGACAAGTACGAAAAAACTTGTGCAACAAGCAACGAATGTTGCTTGAGAGTTGCTAAGTACGAAAAAACTTGTGCAACAAGCAACGAATATTGATTAAGCGTTGCTAAGTACGAAAAAACTTGTGCAACAAGCAACGAATATTGCTTGAGATTTGCTAAGTACGAAAAATACTTAGCCAGTTTGCAAAGTGCGAAGAAACTTAGGCAAAAAGAAACTCATGCATAAGCAATGAATAATGCTTGATATTTGCTGAGTATGAAAAGACTCATGCTCAATTAGCAAGCAATGCTTTGAAATTCGCTAAGTACGAACAAATATGGGTTGCCACGAGAAGCCCCAATAAATACCATATCAACGCCACGAAGGGCGTGCAAAATAAAGATAGGTGCCACGAGGGGTTGAACACCTAGTAAAGTCAAATGTGTTAAACTTCCACAGAGGGAAGTAAATCATGGGATTTCTCAATCATGGGATAGCTCGGTACAACTCCTTAAACACATACAGGGTAGCAGCACTCTAGTGGCAATGTGAATTTTGCCATCACGACCAGTAATCGTACCATCTCCAGAAATATGTGCATTGCATCGCATCGGCTTTGCCCAATTGTGCTGGACTCATGCATGAAGCCGAGCAGAATGTCACGAGTCCAGCTATACGGAAGAGCTATCTTGGTTAGCATTTTTGTCTATGAACAAAGACAAAAGAAGGTCTTGACATTCTTCCTAGGAGAGCCACAAATGGGGAGTGGACACATGAGGGCAGTCAAAACTGCTCTGCCGATTAGTTTCACTTCAGTACTAAAGTTCCTCATGACTACGAGAAGGTCACCGTTGATCCACCAAGCAATGCAAGGCCTATCGTCATGCTGAACGCTTGGTTTAATCCAACTCGAGACAGGTTGGCAGAAACTTGCATTGTGGAAAAGTAAGTTGAGACGAAAAATCTCAAAGGAAGAAAAAACTAACGAATGAGTACTAGCAATAGCAAAAGAAACTCTGAGGTCTTTTTCCGATCGAACAAGCCGCAAAGCTATGAACTGGGGAGCCCAAAATGGCTGGGCATTGTGACGAATATCACAGACATCGAGTAGATTTGGATTGGCCCGAGGATGTACGAGACATTTGCCTATTTGACTGTACCACGTGACGGTGCACAAATATGTTGCCCGGCACAAGTACAAATTGTATACTGAATATTGTGTACCCTAATGCATAGAGAGAAAAATAGAAGAATCTACAATTGGAGTGACAAGCGTGAAACGTCCCCATGCCGTTTCAGCCTTGTCAAGAAAGGCAAACGTCATTTGCAAGTTGAAATCATGCCTCCCATGAAGTTGGGCGAATCGTCAAGTAATCTTTTAAAGTGTATGACTAAATGATCACACAGTGGTTGGGCACCGAGCAAATGAGTAATTGCATTGTCCCCCGCGTAAGGAGTGGCCATCGACCAATACATTGCACCAGAGGTATTAGACGTGGAAATACACCTGGTGAGGAAAAAGGTTAAGTTGATCCCCCGAGTAAATAAGGAACGACCAAAGCTGGGGAGCAATTGTGAGGGATATTTCCCCGAGCAGGATTATGTAACCCCGGGCACGTGCGGTCATACGTGCCGCACTAGCAGGCACTACGTAAAGGTGCATGAATAGGCTACCAACTGCGTAGTAGGTCGGGTGGCCCATGAGGGGGTCCACTGAGATAAGGGCAACCTCGGGATAAGGTACACCCATGAAGGTACCCTAGCTCGGCACAGACCCATAGGGGTGCCCTAAAGAGGGGCCGAGCTAGGAAGGCCACAAGCAAGGCCAGACACATAACGCATAATTGACTATAGCACCACGATAGGGTGCAGGGACAGGACCGAGCTACGAATAGCTCAGTCCTAGGATCTACAGGCCAGCAACGGTATAGCTGAGCTACGTGGCAGCACGATTACACCGCTATTGGGCTAACAAAACAGCAGGGCGTTCTGGAATGGTCTAGAATACTCTCTTACGTGATAAGAGGCGTATCCCGTGATTCAAGGGAATGACGTGAACATTCCATATCCGGATAAGGAAAGACGAATCCGAATAAGAGTCAGATTGTGTGCACATATGGAGAAAAGCCCTGCATGGGAAGAAGTCCTATGCTTTATGGAGACTAGTGCAATGGCACGATGATACCTAATAGGACTGATCCTATTAGGAAAGGTTTCCTAACGTGATAAGGAAACTAGGGCAACGAGGACCCTTGGTCGACAAGCTAACATATACCTATAAATACGTGCATTAAGCCTACGGTGAAAGGTACGCTGTAACTCATGGTTATACGCATTGTTCTTTGCTTACTTAGTATCTCCATACTAACTTAAGCATCGGAGGGCCTTTGCCAAGAAGGGCAAAGGTGCTCTAACTATTCTTTGTTTAGCAGGTTTAGAGGCACTATCAAGATACAAGAAATCTACCCTCTACAGTTCAGCATGCATGCATCTTGTTCGTTTAATCATGTTTAGTTTATTATCCTGTATTGCATGAGCCCTGTTTCAATTCAAGGCCATATCATATTTATGTTAGGATAGAACCCTAGAAGTAGGTGCACAATTTGGCATTCGTAACGGCGGATAAATCTTTTGTTTTGCATGTGTTAGTTTCATGCGAGGAACCGAGGGTAATTGCTTATCATTGCTTATGGATATAAGATTATAATAAGCTATTTAGCCTCGGGTCCCCGTTCATAGGATGTTTGTTTCTATTTTGTGCTGCATTTGACGGAGGTGGTTTTCAAATGGCTGTTTTTCCCCCTTGCAAAAAGACAATTTTCTTTCAAAAATGTTTTACTAAAATCCACCTATCCGTTTGCTTGAGTCTCATGCATTTAGGATAGTAACAAATTGAACAAATGGTGATGAGTAGAGGCCAATCATTTGATTGGGCGGAATGGGTGCCTAACACCTTCCCACTCGGTACCTTAGCCCCGGACCTATCTGTGGTGACAAGGATCGAGCATATCCATATATAGAGTCATTCAAGTTTCTTGGACCTATAACCAAGTGGCGACTCTGGTCTTCGCCGAGTATTCGTAACCCGAATATTCGGTGGTGCATATGGTCATCAGTCCAGCATAGAGATAGAGTATCGACGCCACATTGAGTGCATTTCCGGCAATAGAAGCCAGCCCGAATCGAACATCCCGGCCACGAGAGCGGGGTGGGGGCGCTCACAATGTCCTGCACGAATTTATATTAAACCTTTCACGCTGATGGAGTGGCTACTAGAGTCCTCCACTAATCTTCACACATTGTAAATTCCTAGGGTTCTTTAATGGTGCCCTAGAGGGAACTAGGAGAGGGAGAGATTATGTAGTAGTGTATATGAGAGAAAAATATAACTGATATATTTTTCTATACCAGGCTATGGGTATTTATAGGTGAGATAAGTAGGAGATAGAGATAAGACTTACTTATCTCTACAATATTTATCTCTATTATTTAAGTGATTGAATCCACTTAGGATTTATCACCTTAAGTGGTTGAGTCCTCCTAGGACTTAAGCTAATAGTTATTATCCCATGTGGACGCACCCGTAGACCCCATGCAACACTTACCAACGGGGAGAGGAACTAAGTCCCAAGTTTGAGTCTTATCAAGAGCAGTGAGCTCGTCATTCATGGCATTCACTCAGTGAGGATCATTACAAGCTTCTTTGTAGGAACAAGGTTCAAAATTAGTATGGATGCGAGATAAGAAAGTGCAATATGAAGAGAAAAAACAAGTATTAGTAAAACCAAATCTTACTGGAGGGTGACGATCACAAGAAAGATTACGTTATGTAGGCTGATCATTGTCATCAGAAGTGGAGGAAGGACATGGAGTTGGGCCAGCGTGACGGACATAATACTTGGGAGGAACATGGTGGGAACCAGAATAGGAAGACGGGAGATTAGAAACATCAGACACGTCAAGAGTACGAACATATTTGTAATGGCCTGCATTTCTTTTAAATTACATATATATATTTTTCATATATATATATATAATTGAATTATTTTATTTATTTTGCCCATCATTTCATTTACTATATTAATGCCCATCATCCATTTCTCAATATAAAATGCCCATCATTCCCTTTGTATATGCACCGGCCGATCATGGAGAATTGCCCCACTGGGTACGCAACGCTCTCGACTGATGTTCAAAACGGAGTCCGATCAGAGTGCCGGAATAGTCAAAATTCTTATTTTAATACCAGGAATAAAACGATATAGCTCATGTAATTTTATTGGCGTGGCATGTGCTTCATAGGACATAATCTGGTATCAACCGCGCTCCGCAAATACTTTCCAATTTCCCATTTCTGCCAGCCGACACAAAGAACATACTTTTCCACTTTACTCCTTCTTTTACTATTTTATTATATAAAATTTCCTCCAGCAAATTTTTCCAATTGATTGCAAAATGATCCAGTGTGGCTCGCTCATGTATGTTCCCGCAGCAAATGTACCATATTTACACTGTTCTATCCTGAAACACTAAAAACAAACCTTATGCCCAATATCTTATAAAAATTAATAATAAACATAATAAAAAGATCAAATTTGAGAACCTAAGCCCACAAATATTACATATTTTTGTGTTTATCACTCACACTTATCCTACCAAACTACTTCCCTTGAAATCCTCCTACCCTTTTCTTTTGTCCCCTCCCACGTGGTCTTCCCAGCCAAAACCCCTACCAACCTACCTTTTCCTATTTTACAAACAAAAACTTCCACCAAACAAGCTCCCTTTTAAAAGTCAAACTCCCCACTTCTGCTCCTCCATTTTCGGTAAAGAAACGGCAAAGAGAGAGAGAGAGAGGAATATTTCAGCAGCCACCTCTCTCCCTTTCCTTTCACTTTTCTACACCTCTTTCTCACCACCATTGCCACCCTTTATAAAAGCTCAAAACCAGCCCCTCTTAGCTTCCGAAAACTGCCCAGAAATCAGCCCCTTTCCAGCAACTAAACAGCCCAGAAAACCAATTCATTCTAAGTCCAAAAACTGTCCAGAAATCAGCTTCATTCCCGCCTCGTTCAAGCTCCGAAACCAACCCCGAGAGCAGCTCAGAAATAGTCCGAAACCTGCTGCATTTTAACTCCATTACAGCCCAGAAATCAGCCCCCGAATCTACTCCGTTTCACTTCGAAAAACAGTTCCGAACCGGCCACCAACAGAGCTCCATTATCGTACGATCGACCGTTGATCCAACTCCATTTTTACTCCGTTACTTGCTAGAACTTCGGACCGAGGTAGTTAAATCCTGCCTCCCTAAATATATTTATTTTGTGTATAAAGTTTACCAATGTAAAGTTCGAATATATTTTGCATGTGTGTATCCGGAAATAATTGAAACTTAAGCACGGTTCGGTAAAAAGAAAAGAGGAAAAGAGAACATGATTTACGTCATTAGTTGTTCACGATTACCCTCGGTAGTTAAATTTTACCTCCCTAAATATATTTATGTGTATCTAATTCGTAAATATAGAGTTTCGGAAGATTCGTGTTCATGTTTATGGAATGTTTTGTATATATGTTTTTCCGAGATCATGGCGTAAAATAGAAAACAATAGATATTCGACTGTATTCTTACGGTTCCTGATCAATCGCATTTTTGTTAATATTGTTCCGTTCTTTATTTTATTATTGTAAGCTTGAATGAAAATATTGAATGTTAGAATGGACAAAGTAGGATCATGGGGATCGGTTACGTGTGATGCGTTCACATAGACGTTGTTAAGATAATGGACAATTGGAAAAGTGATGAAAGTACGAGACTCTATTTGTGAATATTAGCCGTTGCGGATGGCTAGGGGACTGCGGGACCCAAAATTATTTATCGGCCGGGAGTGCCAAGGGGACTGCGGGACCCAGAGTTGTATATCGGCATGCCTGCCAGAAGAGGATGGTAGGGAGAATGTTCGATCCTAAAGAGCAATGCGTCATGGGAAAACCCTAGATTGCGTAGCGTCTTCTTGTTATAGTCTCATGCGGGTACATGCTAAGTATGTCACTTAGGTGTATGCGCATAAGACTCCGGTGCAGGACAAACAAGAAGGGGGTGGTCTCATGAGGACGGTCAAAGTTAGTGGATTTGGGAGGAGGATTCCTTGAGGAAAGGATCCATAGAATTCACTAGGTTAATGGTTAGTAATAAAACAAATGATGTGGCATATTTCTGCTTTCTTTTATTATTGAACTGTTACATGAATTGTTGGTAGTGTAAGGGTTTGGGTAGGGTTTGCTATTGAGTGATTATTCGCTCATGGTGCTATTGTGGCCCTGACATTTTACGCCAGGTACTGAAGGAGAAGGAGAAGGAGCGTACTACCAGACGGAGGAGTACCCTGCTGAGCAGATTCCAACAGAGGAGTGGGATTTGAATCTAAACCTCTAGAAGCCTAGAGTCTCCTTATTTTTGTGTTGGAACAATATAATTTTATTTTCCCAACGTAAGAACTATGTTTATTTGTGTCAAACCAGATTTTTATGTTTGTAACCGAATTAAGACACTTATACTATTTCCGTTGTTTAATAAATGAAACTCTTTTGAATAAATCTTTTATATTAATTTAATTAATGCTTCCGAAAATCGGGGCATTACAATATTCTTTTACAGGAACATCCAGAGGGAAATGATCTATATGCACGAATCCTCTCTGGCAATAGTGATGGGTTTGGATGGGAGAGAAGAAGGGTAAACGCTCAGAAATGTAACATGTCGAGAAACAGACAATTTCTTGTTCACGGGGTCATAACAACGGTAGCCTTTTTGTTGGATCCCATACCTTAAGAAGACACATAAGACACTACGAGCACTAAGTTTAGTGCTATCCTTCTTGGGAAGGACAAAGCAAGTGGAGCCCTACACAAAGAAGGGTGTCAAGTTATGGGTGTAATGTGTAATTAGGTTATATTTATTCACTCATGTAATTAGGTTAGTAGTTAAGGGTCATATTGTAATTTACCTTTTTTTCCTCTCTTGTATAAGTACTACATAACGAGAACAGAACCTTAACATTTTACCTCTCAATCAAATTGTCAGAGTTTACATGGTAACAGAGAGAAAGATCCAATCGCTACTCTGTCGTGTGTGAGTATTCTCCACCATTGTTGTGAGTTGAGTGTTCTCCCCACGACCACCATTACTATCATCTACCATCACCTTTAACCCATAACCCATTACGTCACCCATATCGTCATCACCCATATCGTTATATCGTAGAAACCTATAAACCCACATCGTCATATCATCAAATAGGTCATTTACCTTCATCGTCGATTGGTTAAGAGCGTCACAGCAGGTCATCGTTATATCGTTGTCTGTATTCCATAACTGGGATCTCAGACCATAGACCATACTCGATTGAAACCTACTGGGTCTCTCTCAAACCCACTATACGACACTCGATGAGTATAGTACACACTCCAGCAACCTTCGTACAGCCTCCGGCTACCTCCGTACAGCTTGCATTTGTGCTTGGAACTGACTGGGTTCGTACATAATCACCAGAGCTTGGTTTTTTTAAGGTTTTTTCTACCCTTTCTAGTTTTTTTTAAGTGTAGAGGGGTATCTGCTTGTTATACCATTTATTTGAGGTGTTTAGCTGTTTGAGTTTCTTCCAACAATTTTTTCATTTTTCAGTTGATTTCGATATGTCTAGCAATTCAAAAGTTATTCCGATTGAGTCCTCTGGCACTAAGGATGTGTCAGGACAATTCAAAAAGGCAATTGGAAAATAATCCGTTGGATATTTGTGGTGTTAAGTTGGATGGTTCTAACTATGTGATCTGGTCTTGCACTTTCACTTTGGCTATTGAAGCCGGAGGCATGTCAGAGTTCATTGAGGGTCCTGTTGCACGACCTGTAGAAGCTGTTGCATTTAAGATTTCACATATCAGAAATCTTTAGTTATGTCTTGGTTGTTTAACTCTATGAGGACTGAGATTCACCATACTTTCCTGCTTCCTGATACTCGACATAAGATTTGGACTCCAGCAGCCCAAACCTATTCTCTTCAGGGTAACGATGTTAGTGTTTTGAATTGGGGAAGAGACTTCGTACATTGGATCAACACCATCGATCCATCGCCGTGTATTATGAGGAGTTGTGTGGAACGTGGCAGGAATTTGATAATTATCAGGGTTTCCAGGTAGTGTGTACTTAAGATGCTGCAAATTGGTTAAGGAGATTGGAGAAGGAGTGTGTTTATGACTTCCTTGTTGGGCTTGATATGGAGTATGATCCGATTAGAGTGCAGGTGTTGGGTCGTATTCCGTTTCCATCTTTGGGTAAAGCTTATGCTACTGTTCAGTAGGAGGAGAGTACAAGGGGTGTTATGGTTCATACTATTTCTCCTGACCGTTCTACTTTGATTGCCACTCCTTAGGGAAAGTTTAGTTCTAGTAGTGGGTTTGCTCCTACTCCGCAGAATGGTAAGTCACAGTCTAGTGCAAGCAGTGGGTCTACTGATAGTGAGTCATTTCGGGGTGATTATTGTCACAACACCGGACGTATTAGGGATTTTTGCAGGAAGTTACATGGTCGGCCCCCCGTGGGAAAGGGGGTGGATGCGGTGGTCATGGTACCGTACGTTCTCAGGCCCAGGCTCATGTTTCAGAGGCTGTAGTTGCTACTTTGTTTGATTCAGGGTTCAGTACTGGGGCTCAGGTGGCTTCAGATTATGTTGGTGGTTATTCACAGAGGGGAGATGCAAGCTCTTAGGCGCCTTATGGCTCTGGCTGATTCTCCATCTACCATAGCTTCCGCTTCTATAGTAGATCCTACTTCATCCTATTGTGCTCACACAGGTATCCCAGTTAGTGCATTACTGCCTCTTCTGGTGTTCTTTGGATTATAGATTCGGGTGCTTCTGATCATATGACAGGTTATTCCTTTGTGTTTGATTCATACTCTACTTGTTTTGGTAGGGATAAGGTTAGAATAGCAGACAGGTCATTCTCTGCTATTTCAGGGAAAGGTTTCGTTCACTATTCTCCCTCTCTCTCTCTCTCTCTTTCTTCAATTCTACATATTCTAAATTTTGCTACTAATCTGCTGTCGTTAGTAGTCTTACTCGTTCTGCAAATTGTTCTGTGACTTTTTTTCCTTCTCATTGTGTTTTTCAGGTACTAGATACGGGGAAGGTGATTGGCAGTGGTAAAGCACATGGAGGCCTCTATTTTTTGGAATCTGGACCTCATCCATCTCATTCACCCTAGTGATGTGGTCTTACTCTACAAGCAGATATGGGTTCCACTCTGTCTGTGTTACATCAGTGGCATCGTAGATTAGGTCATCGCACTTTTGGGATTTTGGAGAAACTTTTTCCTAGCCTAATCAAATATTGTTCTCGAAGTTAGTTTTTTTGTGAAGCCTACCAGCTTGGTAAACATAAACGTTCTTTTTATGCACCTATTAATAAAAGGAGTGATTCTCCGTTTATGGTTATCCATTCTGATGTGTTGAGTCGGTCCTTCACCTGTTACATCTTTTAAAGGTCATCGTTGGTTTGTCATTTTTATTGACCGCTATTTTCGTGTCACTTGGTGTATTTGCTTAAATCAAAAAGTGAAGTTTTTTCTTGTTTTAGGTCTTTTCATGCGATGATACGCACTTAGTTTGATACGCATATCAAATACTCCTGAGTGACAATGGCATTGAGTACATAGATACGAGTTTTAGGGCATTTCCAGATAAAAGTGGTATTCTTTTTCAGACGACTTGTGTTGACACTCCACAACAAAATGGAGTTGCTAGACGCAAAAATTGTCATTTGGCTGAGGTAGCTCGCTCTCTTTTATTCACCACAAATGTTCCCAAATACTGATTGGCAAGAAGCAATTTTGGCTGCAAATTATCTTATTAACCGCATGCCATCCAGTGTTTTTAACTTTAAAACTCCTCTTGAGTGTCTTCCAAGCAGTTTTCGTGTCACAACTCTTCCCCCACTTGTTTTTGCTTGTGTGTGTTTTGTTCATGCTTCTCATCCCTCTGGTGGCAAGTTAGGTCTTAAAGCCCATAAATGTGTTTTCATTTGGTATTCTCCTACCCAGAAGGGCTATAAATGTTTTAATCCACTGTGGACGTTGGAAACCGGCCCACGCTTTTGTTTTGAAAGTAGAGAGGCGATTTTAGGGAAAACGAAAATTTAGAGTCGCCACCCGGGGTTTAATTTTTAGAAAATGTTAGGTACCCGAGAAACCGTTTAGAAAAATAATGTGACTCTTGTGCTGCTGAAAAAGGGTTGGGTCTGCGAAAAATAGAGATTTGGGTTCGGGAGCCAGGTTACCCGCGGGGAAGGTTTTGTTTGAAAAATGCACCCCGCGTGCCCGGAATTTTCCGGTCTCTACTAAATATTTGTGGGATTTTTATGAAAAGATTTTAATGAAAACTTTATTCACATGAACAATTTATAAATAAATGAAAGACGATAATGCATTTAAAGAGACAAATAAAATTAATAAATCACATAACACACAAATTAACACAAAATAATAAAAGAAAGGGACTAAATAGCAAGAATAAAAAGATAAAGGGAGCCGACTGTAATTAAACCTTTCTTCAAAACAGAGTATCGGATTCCAGAAACAGAGCATCAAAATCACATTTTACCTCTGATGCCGTAAGGTGTCAACAATTACACCGCGTGGTGCCACTGCCGAAGCCGTATGGTGCTCTTGTTAAAAAAAATTCAAAAATTTCGTTTCGGACCCGAGCAAAAATAGAAGTGTTTTCTTGGTAAAATTCCTTAATTTTCTATTAAGAATGTTTTGAAAAACTTTTGGAATTTACCTGAATCGAATCATTGCCGAAAAATACATCGAAAGTATTTTTGTCAATGCTCCAGAGGTGAGGAAAACCCGTAGGTTATCTAATTTGATGAATAACAAATTTGCTGAGCTCAGAGAGCGGTATTGTACCGTTTTGAACACAACAAAGTCCCCTCAAGAGCGAAAAATGCTAGCAAACACGTTGGTATACCTTTGGAATATCCCTCTTAGAATGAACTCTTGGGTTTATGGCTTTTGGGTTGGATTTCAAACACGGTTGTGGTAGGATTTTGGAAGGGTAAATGGTGAATTTCTTGACTGGAAATTTGTGGTTTTGGGTTTGTATCAAGATTCTCAACTTTCGGTCCACTTATATCAGGGTCCTCTCTTCTTCAATCGTTCAGGATGAGCTTGATTTTATAGGCGTTGAGGTTGATTAATTCCACAAGTTAACCAAAGTTCTTACGGTCTGAAGTTGAGCTATGGGGTAGGGGGTTTCATACGAACAACCAAGATTCGAATTGCAGGGCTACTCCAGGATTCGCGGTGATGGGACAATGATGGCACCATGCGGTGTACAAGTAAGGGTCGTACGGTCTAGGTGTGGATACCGTGCGGTTTCAAGAGATTTTTGGGTCGTATGATTTGCAAATAGAGGTCGTACGGTTTAGAAAGGGGTAAGGTTTTGACTCTTTTGACCCAAGGGACTGTTCCAAGGTATATTTTTCGTACTCTTTCATCATCGGGGATGCACAAGTCATCAAAATTGGGGTGTCTACATCCACACACTAGGACATTGTTTGTCTCTATGGATGTCACTTTTGGGGAAATAGAGTCTTTTTACTCTCCCTCGACTCCATCTCTTCAGGGGGAGCATAGGTAGGACGAAGAGATCTTTTACGGTGAGGGAGAGAAACTGTTTTATCATCATGATGAGGGGGAAAAGGAGAAAGAAACGTCTACATCTGTAGAGGAACCAATATCTGCCGACGAAGCGACACATGCCATCGGTGGTGATGATGGGGAATGTATGCAACGGTTGCAAAGGTCTAACTTAAAGACCTACTCCCAGAAACATGGAAAGTCCTCCAATGTGCTACCACCTTGTCAATCACAATCGTCTGCTCTAGTTCTGGATTCCTCTGCTGACTCATCTGGTAATGATTCCTCTCCCATTGAACCTTCCCTTACTAATTCTGATAATCTTCCGATTGCTCTTCGGAAAGATGTTAGGTCATGTACTTAACATCCCATCTCCCAGTTTGTCTCTTATAATCGTTTATCTCCTTTGTGCCATGCCTTTGTTTTGTCTCTTTCTTCTATATCTATTCCGCAGAATTGGCAAGATGCATTTCATGATACCTAAGTGGAAAGGAGTTATGGTAGAGGAGATGACGGCTTTGAAAAAGAATGACACTTGGGAGCTAGTATCACTTCCAGGAGAGAAGAAACCAGTGGGATGCAAATACGTTTTCACTGTCAAGCAGAATGCTGATGGTACAATTGAGCGATACAAGGCGAGACTTGTTGCCAAAGGCTTCACTCAAACCTATGGTATTGACTATGAGGAGACGTTTGCTCCAGTAGCAAAGATGAACTTTATGCAAGTTGTACTCTTTTGCGCTACTAATTTGAATTGGCCACTTCAACAGTTTCATGTAAGTATGCATTCCTTCATGGTGAGTTAGAGGAGGTGTTGACAGTGCGCTTTGGAATGTACCGATGCGATTTGATTGACTTTCAAAAGATTTGCTTTTAGAGTCGCCACCCAGATTTGAGGTCTAAATCCGAGAAACCGATTTAAAATATGACTCGTATGCCCAATGAAAATATTCTTTTTGATCTTGCGGAACCAAAGATTTTTCGGATTCGGGGGTTTGGTTACGAGAGGGGAAGGTTTTTACGGCACCC
>JAXBDA010005158.1:0-25596 GCA_036023075.1 Gaultheria prostrata
TCCGGGCGGTCCATTGATCGGATGGACGGCCCAGATTTCACCTCGGCACCCTTACATCCGAACCGTTAGTTGTCGTGCGTGCAAGATGAAATCTGGGCCGTCCATCCGAGCAACGGACGGCTCGGAGGGCGCACGGCACCTGCTGTGCATGGGGCTGCACAGCAGCAACCCCAAATCTCTAAAAGCCTACGCTAAACTTCAAAATTTCCTACTGCAAAAACAGGTCCAAAGTACGGAAAATAATAGGACGGTCCAAAGTACGGAAAATAATAGGACACCACGTGGTGTCCTTCGGCACATCTGGGCCGTCCAAAAGTGTATTGGACGGTCCGGATTTGGAGAGAGAAACGGGAGAGAGAAAGAGGAAAGAGAGTGAGGTGAGAGAGTGTTTTAATCCGGACCGTACAATACACTTTTAGACGGCTCGGATGTGTTGGAGGGACACCACATCGGATGCTACCCTCCCGGCACCAAAATTTCCTCGGTAATGAAGGCTTATTAATCGCAAACAATGGACCTGTCATATTAATGTGAATGCTGACCAACAAAAGTTGTAGAATTCCTATCAGTGTGTTATATAGCCTGAAAAATCCTAGATCACCTAGGTTAAATGATTTGCTATGTATGAACTCTCAATCAAAAAAAAAAAACCAATTAATAATCAATCGATATATGAACTAAGCGCATAAATAAAAAGGAATAAAATGAAAAACGCGCAATATACGTGGAAAACCCCAAATAGGGTAAAAATCACGGGAAGGAATCAAACGCTATATAACATTGTGCGGTTACAATCGACCTATACTTACAATTGAAAATCCTCTCAATTGACCCAAGAACCGATTGCCGAATGCACGTTCATCGCACCCAGTGCTTGACCGCCACTGTCTTGAATCCACAAGTCTTCCGATACTTTCAGAAATCAACAGAAAGAGAACTCATGTGATTGAGTCTAGATTGTAGAAAACTTCTTGGAGTTAGATTGTGTTGCTCATCTATCCATAAGTTATACTCCAAGACTCAATGTAAAGGAATACCCAATATCGTGCTACTGCCTCTAGCTAGTTTTTTTAACATGGAAAGTAATGAGCCCAAAAGTGTATCACCCGTGACTCGTATCTCTCTTCTGAGGCGTCAAAAAACTTTTGGTACTGACTTCTTTCTTTTATAATATGATTGGCAAGAATCTTGCCTTCGTTGAGGTGAATTTTCTCTCTTATAGTAATAAAACACTTGCCAATTCCATTGGTTCAAAACTTTCCAATTGAATAGCCTCCATATTACTTCCGTGCAAACCTTTCCAAATAGGAGTATTAGTGCCCATCAACATTTATGCCGTGAACTTCAATTGACCAAACACTCACGGTCCGTCATTACAAGACACATTAATTCATTCCACAATCTAAACAGACACTCTAGAATAAATATTAAAAAAATACAACTCGATAAATGGGGATACAAATAAATGTGTGTTTTGTCGTGGAATTTGCCAACACAGAAAGACCGTGGCCTATGGTCCTAACATAGCCTACGTTCAAAAATCCTTGAAGGCTCGATCGATGACTCTAAGTTTGTAGTATTTGGTGCTTGATTTGCAGGGATTAGAAGGAGAGAGTTGCCAAACCCTATCCCCTATGTATTCCCTTCACAAGCCGATAGAACCCAAACATATCATAACAATCTTCCACCATATGCACCACAAACATTACTCCAACTGATGGAAGGGATGTAGAAAATTTGGCTGCCTTTATCTGCTGGTCTATATGGAATGACAGAAACAGGTTGATCTTTGAACAGCATTCACGTTGCCCTCTCCAGGCAGCGGATAAGGCATTGGAAGCATGGAAGGAATTTGGTGAAGTGGCTGAGGGGCGGCCAAAAATCAGTCTACCTGCTATACCCAAACCTCTTTGGCAGCCTTCTGAAGTGGGTTTAATTAAATTTAACATGGACGGAGCATCGAATTTTAGTATGGGGATTGGTGGCGTGGGTGTTGTGGCCAGAAACAATGCTGGGATGGTCGTGGGGGCGGGTATGGAATCATTTCAAGGAAGCTTTTCATCACGTACTATCGAGGCCATGGGTTTCCGCTATGCTCTTGAACTGGCACGAGCTTGGAACTACACTCAGATTATTGTCGAAGGGGATGCAGAACAAGTGGTTAATGCATTGAATCGAGTACACTCATATGCAGACTGTGATTCAATTATTTTGGATTGTATTCGTTTAGTTTCCAACTTTCATTTATGTATTTTCCCCCATGTTAAACGGGATGGTAACAGGTTAGCCCATATGGTGGCTAAGCAATCCCTATTAGATGTTGAAAGGATAACTTGGAGGGAGAATTTCCCCGAATGGTTGTCCTCCCTTGCATTGAGAGATGTTAGGGCCTTGGGCTCTTTAACATTATGATTAATAAAATTCTCTTTCTCGGGTTAAAAAAAAAAAAAAAAGAATGTGAAAGGTGCTATGTGATGATTTTGAGGATGGAAATTTGCACAAGCATACAGTTGGAAACTGCTAAAACAAGTTTGATTCCATCCCATATAGTTTATGAGTTCAATGAGTTGATCAAGAAGTGGTCCATGCTGATTACACCAGAAGATGAAGAAAAGAAAGAAAAAAAAATAAAAACAAAAATGGACCAGAAAGAAGGATCCACGACACAATAAAAAGAATGATCAAGAAAATAAAGCGTCAAGAACAAAAAGACATAGGGACCAGAAAGAAGGATCCATAACACAAAAGAAACAAAGCCAACACATAAGAAGACATCAAGAATAACATGGCGCCAGGAAACGAGCTTGAAAAAGCTGCAGTAGCCCTCAGTCTCACAAAACATGTCTGGATGTCCTCAGCACAGCATTCGCTTTCGTTGGGCTGTTTGCATTCTGCATGTAGTCTATGTCCTGGCTTTGATAAATGAATATTCCCCTCATGTTGCGACAGATCAAACACTTTCCATGGCCTCTTTAGACTAGAGCAACAGCCCATGTATTTTCTGGGAAATCGAAGTCAAATGGATGTTTCACATCGAATTCTTGTTTGAACGGGCCTCACCTGCATTTGAAATATCTGAATCAGTGCGACCTAATTGTTAATGTGCTCCACCAATTTTACTTTTTCAACTTCCATCACATCAACACTGGAGCAAGTTTGGAAAAAGTGAAGGCTTCAGCATGCTTCAGTAAATCTTACCCTCTAGCGTACTTGGGCTGTGTTTGGAGAAATATACTAATACGAAGATAAATGATGGAGAAACCAAAGAAATGAATAGAGCTTCCCCACTTCACTTCTTTCATTCACCTTTATATAGTCCTCCACAAATCCATGACCCAAACACAGCCTAAATAAATTCTTCACTTCTTATCCTTTCATTCACTTCTTTCTTCACCTTTACATAATCCTCCACAAATCCTGATCCAAACACAGCCTAAATAAAATCCACCATTGCGCATTATGCATTATCCATTGTGATTGTTTATCAATATGTCTTCTAGGAGAAATCGTGTAATCAATAACATTCTGCATTTTTCCATACAAACCAATTATGCAGAGACCTTCATCCACTTGATTAAGTATATAACCGACTGCCAGGGCTTGAGAAGATAAACAACACATACCTTGATGCTACGGCGTTCTACAACTCAGGCAAGACCACAGGAGCCATCTAGAAGTCCTATTGATAACTGTAAGAAAAGAAGCTCACGATGAGATCTACGTCTAGCCAACAGAACTGATTACATTTTAGTTTCACTGTGGTGACATAAGCGAAACACTTGATACCTGGTGAGGCTGAACATTCTCTAATTTTTTTTTTACATCTGACAGCAGCTCACAAGTCCCCAACTGGACCATAAGGTCCAACAATGAAAATCCTTACCCTGCACATATTACTCCATTAAAAAAGATAACTCGTACGAATTACAAGTCCAAACTTAGAACATTAAGGGTAATACTGAGCACTGACCAATTTATCATACTTATTAACAGAGTGCATTAACTTAAAGTATCCTTTTGAAAGAACAAACAATCAAGAAAATACCAAGTTACTAACAGAGAGCAAATAATTTGGCCCAGTTCACCTTTTAAAGTTTCAGATCGGCTCAGATAGTCTACTGAAAGGAGCAAGAGTCCTCAACACAGAATGTGGACTAGTGCAGATCCACCTTATGGGGTCCTGCCCAGGATACCGTCAAGTGAGCACTTTTTCCAGCATCTCACATAATTCCATCATGTAACGGAAATAGAAATCAAAATTAGACATCCTATCAAGCACCCGCTCGAATATTATAGGTCGAGGATAGGCAATATGAAGTCCTTTTGCCAAGAACAGGGCGATGCCCAACATCTTCAATGGGCAAACACCTTGTTCAAGAAAATGGAACTGGGTTTGTAACTCAGGGTACAGCCACATGTCTTAGAATGCTGATTGGAATAATCAAGCTCAAAATTTTAATGGTCCTGGTTCTGAACTTTTCTCTCATCCCAGAAGACCTGAGAAGTTAGAAGTCCTTTCTTTGTGTAAAAGACAACTGACAAGTCATTGCCTAGTATGCAACTCTATAACTATCAATTATATACTCGGTATCTAAAAGGAATGGTTACCTATGAAAATTATCAATTAACCTAGGAACCGCATGCCAACAGATCCAGAACATATTTCAGCTTAAAGACCAATATTCAGAGGTACATTGTAGTACATGAGTTTACGCCTCGTCATTTTAAAATGATTACATCATCCCTGTCATGGACGTGTCTTTTAGAAGTAATTAGATAGGTTGCCCCCCTCAAGCCAATCAAAAACCTAATAGCCTGGGTTATTAGTTATTTCTCCCACTTTGGGACGTTCAAGTACATTGTGCAGTCACAGCACAGTATGTCCATTGTAATATCCTCATCTGAGCTAGACCTTATTTGTAAACATTTCTGCTTCGTGAAACCACAATGATGGAACCAGACAACTCAAAATAATTTTGTAAGCAACTGAAAACAATATGCTCAGTCTCTCCGAACTTATCTTTACTTGACTCAAAGGTTCATACTTAACGCCTTCTAAGGAATATAACCATTATCTCACATAGCCTTGCATTTCAAAACACCCACTGCCACAAAAAATTGCATAACTGTAACATGTTTGATATAACCATGAAAGGGAACAAGCAAAAGAAGTTGGAACAAATAAAATAATAAACTCAACAACGAAGCGTGATAATTTTAAATTAAAAATTGGAAAGAGAGTAAAATTCACCCGAGTCTAGATGGCTCTTCATAAAAATATGCCCCCGAGCTTTTTACAGAAGCAAAAATCAGATTCCAACTTGTTAAGGTTCCTCAGTTCAACTTTTCAGAGGATCCATCAAACATAGTGCTTCCCTTGGAAATGACCTGCAATGTGGTACCTTCAGCAATCCAGGCAGTCGCTTCTGGTTGGTGTTCAAAAGGTCTCAAAGATTGCAGACTCCCATCCTCCAGTCGCACACCATAAACAAAAGGGAGTCTAAGTGAAAGGAAACTCTCTGGTGGTAAAATCACAGGGCATCCAAAGGTGAACTGCAACTTTTGTTCATGGTCAGGAACAGAAGGAGGTAGGCAAGATGCCTGCACATAAAAACCAGTTTCGTATTATGTAATGAAATTCCAAAGAAAACCACCACGCATACTGGCATGGATGCAAAAGCACAGAATACATGCTAACAAAACAGAAGCATTTTCTAGAACAGCAACATTGGGAAAGTGGATGTAATTCATAGTTGGGACCCAATGTACATATCCTTTGGTAACGGGATCTTCAGTCCCCAAATCAAATATCTCGTGCTGGTAAGAGCTTCATAGAGGCCACATTACAACATTGGACCCCTCCCATTTTCTAGGTGATTAGATACATGATTTATTTTCATGCATAAGGATAAATATGTCGGTGAAATTATACTCTGTCCCAAAGTTACCAAGCAAATAAGACACACATTGCCCCATCTGGATCCACATCTGCACTTTCACATGGAACAATTGCAAAAGCACGACAAAGACACAGGATTAAGAGAGACGATTATATGTCCTACCTTCATAGCTGGTTCACTATAAACTTCTTATCAAGAATAATGGCCTCCCGCATCAAGCCTAATAAAGGAAATGTAGTTGACCTTACATTGTCTAACAAAGATCAGTAAGTTTTTTCTTTCCTGCTTGGTTGAGCCCAGCCAAAATTATTCAATTCCTTGGGTATAAAGGCAAACAATTAAGTTCTGCATCAGGAAATTCAAAACCAAAGAGCTGAGACAGACCTCAAATTGTATAACCGGGCATGTAGCTAAAACGACTGGAAAAGGAGGTGTGACCTGCAAAGGAAAATGCATAGTACATGAGGCCAACTGTAAAGGTTATGAAGACCCTACAAGACGAAACAATTACCCTAAAGCATAACATAACACATTACAGAATCAAAAGAAATACAAAAATGCTACAGGTGCAACAGAAGTGGACAACAAAAGTGGACAACACATCTCTCGCCGTCCAAAAGTATTTTTCGATGGTCCGGATTTGAAATACTCCTTGAACAGTAAGAGTACTCTGTGGATAAAAAAAGAAGAAGTAAGAGTACTCTCTTACTGGTCAAAGAGTATTTTTCAAATCTGCACCATTGATTGCTAAAACGAACAGTTGAGATCCGTGTTGTCCACTTTTGTTGTACCTGTAGCATCCTTCAACGAAATATTAGTTTACAGTGAATACTACATAAATAAACTTCCACAGCCATAATATTCCCATATCAAACTGTCAGACAATATGAGTTAGCATGTAATGTTCTGAATTCAATGTCGATACTAAATAAGGACAGAATGCGAAAGTAAATGTCAAATACTACTGACATATTGGCCCAGCAGTAATCCACATAGAATTTGACCTTAAAATTTCGTCACACTATACGTGCAAAACCTGCAGAAAATGACAACCATCTTCCAAATGGTAATAAAGACATAACTCATAGCACTTCAATAATCAATTACATCACATTACATAAGATGTTTTTGGCTCACTTCTTTGATGCACCATTCATCCATGAAAATTTAACCATGCAATGCGATGAAAACACAGAGGAACCTTTCAAATTTTACAGGAAACAAGAAGGTATTTCTCAAAAAGTTAAATACTAAGAAGATCCTCTGCAATTATGTCAAATGGCTATTGAACTCAAAGGCCTGTGCAAGAGTTCATACCAAGAAGATCCTCTGCAGCTGCGACACTGTTCCAGCAAATTTAATCTTAGGGTTATCCTTCTTATTCTTAGAGGTCCTGCAGTGAGGACAGTTCATGTAAATAGGTAAACTTCTATTCAATAAGGAGAAAACACCATCATCGATGCTAACAGAATGAAGGCTATCTTTGAGTGATTCATTAAGTGTTGGCATGCCAATAAAACTCTGGGTCTGTTGTTTTCCATCCAAGTCACCATCAACTGCTATCTCTTTGGTCTTATCCATATTTCTCACCTTTCGAACAGCACTACCGTTCATCCTGTTTGAGTTACGATGAGCTTTACCATGGGTGCCATTCCTCCCCAATTTCGAGGGATCTGGCCTTTTATTGTCTGAATTTTCAATGGATGAGGGGATATGAGATTCTTCAGACAAGGAATATGGGGAGCCAAGTCCTTTGAGATGCTCAGTGGTCAATATGAACCGGTGGCCACGAGGACACTCATGCTCAAATCCGACATACACGATTCCAGTTTTCGAAGGATCACTTAATCCGATCTTTTGACAACTACTCATGTTGACTGGAACAACATTGCTACCTATCTGTAAAATTGGATTACCCTCTCTATACCTGTTGACACCAAATTCACTTCCATTTACAGTATCCTGAACAGCAGAGATATCGTTGGATTGTTGAGATCCTTGATTATCAGCAGTCTGATGAACCCTCTCTGGAACCCTATCTGTTGTAGAACTTTGCTTCATACTTTTTTCAGAACCAACAGAAAGTTGTTTCCTTGACTGTAAAGGAGGGAATCCTGAAATAGCAGCTGCTGATCCAGCAACAACCTCAGAAAACGGCTTTCTCATTGTAAAACTAGGGATGCCTCTACCAAAGCTGAGCTTTTTTTCATCAGTTTGGTTGTTTTCATACAAACGTTCCCTTAGCATATTATTTCCACTCTGCAATTCTTCCGCGATAGAGTTATTTAGTTCTCCTCTGGTAATAGATCCATTCAAGCGTTCTGTACTCAACCTAACCACAGAACCCTGTTGCACAGCACTGGATAACGAATCATGTTGATTTTTCGGTTTCTCAAGATATACTTTCCACTTCAAAAGAAATTTCTGAGTGGCACAGAACCCACTCTGAAGTAACCCTTTAGAAGGGTCGTAGTACTTCGCACCACCAACTCGAACCAAATTCCATGACGACGGCTGAATGGGTCCTACATTCTTCACCTGTGGTAACTGGAGTGAAGGAAGAAGTTTGTCACAATCTGCAAAATTACTGGAAGTAATGTTAGCAGTTTCAAAATCAAAAGGATCAGATTGCAGTAGCCGTGAACGACCACAAGCACAAGCTTTAAGGAAAACAAATCCACTTGAATGTGGTTTCACATCTATTGAAACCAAGCCATTAGTTTCAACATCATGCCTCTGATGCATACATGGTTTTCCTGTCAAACTGACTGCATCACACAGTTGCCTTCCAGAGCTCCAAATAGATGTGCATTCATCCTCCAACTGTTTCATGTAAAGTGGCACTGCGGGTCCCTTGACCATTGAACAGAAAGCACGCAAAGCCTTCTCCAACTGCACTTCATGCTTTGAAGTTGGGTAACAAGCAGGCAAATCAGATAAATAAACCTCCTTAGCAGAGGGAAGGGCCCTTTGGCACCACAAAGTTGAAAACTTTGTGTTAAGTCCTTTACCACTCTCCAAACAAGATAATGCAGTTTGTAGAGGATTATCTGTAACACTTGAAACAACTCCTTCAACTGCTGGCGCAACAGTGTTTTTCTGATGCGGGTTTCTTTTACTGCTTTCAGATTCGATTATTAACCACCCACTTTCAGCGGAGAGAATCCCCTGTAAAATACGTAGACTAGAAGATACCCATATGTCAACACTAGGAAGTTCAGGAGCAGTAAAAGCTTTTCCAGATGTAGCTGATGCGGCGGCGGCAGCTGCAGCAACAGCCACCATACCAACGCCAGCTGCTGAGCCACTGTTGGCGTTACTTGCCACTCCCCCTCTTCCTCTTAAGATATCAGCCTGTTTGTGAATGAACTCTTTCACAGATACAATGTCCTCTTGGGTTGCGCTCTGACTATGGGTTTCAAGCAAAAGGGAATCTGAGGTTGCCTTTCCATTCAAAACGTCTTCCACGAGGCGAGTCGTAAAATCTAGAGATTTGCCGCTCTGGTTTGAATATATATCCAACAATGCAACTGCTTTGGATGCATCGAGCGAAAATAGAGGTGCAGAATTTGAGATGGCCCCACTTCTTGAACCAGCATGACTAGTTTCGGATCCCGCAAGCGTCCGGCATTTTTTAATTGAAAAACGGATCTGTGCCTCCAGGGACAACTGCAGTTTCTTCTTGAATCCACCTTCAGATTTACTCACAGGTCGTGCGAGCACAACAACTGGTGCTGATCCTTTTGGAGGCAGGCTTGTCCTAGCTAAATTGCTCAAACTTGAAGACTGGTTCAATGAGGACGAGTCAACTGTCTCCTCTATATTACTAGTACCAGTATTAATGTCTGAGAGATCATCAAGAAAAACAAAAAGTATAACCGGAGAACACTGTCCAGGAAACAGTGAGGTGTATGAACCTAAACCCGACCTAATTGAAATTGCTGACGCATTGCGACTTAAGATAACACCACTTCTACCAGGAGACCGATTGTTAAAAGATACCCCTGATGCAGATGATCGCGATGATGAAGAATGAGAACTAGATGTTGAGGGTGGTGTAGATTGAGATTTGTTAAAGGGGGCCATTGCATGCTTGGCAGATTGCAGAATACGAAGTCTCTTCAAGATCTGGGTATCAAAGCGCGACCCCTCCTGAATAAATATGATTACATGGCAAACCTGCATACTAAATGTAAATTTAGTCACTTAACAAAGATTGAAAATTACGTATACTTTTCATTCAAGGATGCATCACCTCTACGTGGCATAAAAATCGAAAATAAATCACTGCAGTTTATAGTTATGGCTGCAATAGCACCTAGAAGCCTAAATTCTTAATCGAAGCACATTCTCTTAGAAAAATAAAGTTTTCACAAAAATTAAATTGCTAAAACAAGTTGACGAGCATCTTTTAGTTTTAATTTTCACACAGGCGACAAGCAACTCTGATGCTATGTCTGGAGTCTGGACCAAGAATACACCAAATAACAGGAGAAAGACAAATAATTAATTTACTAGTAGTTGTTCAAAAAAAAAGTACTGGGTAACAAAACAAAATAATAGAATCTTTTGAGAATGTAAGAATAATATTTGGAATATTATGTTACCATGTACTCTAGGTTTTAATATTATGTTTCTTATTTAAGTTAGGATATGATTCATGTTTCCTACGTAGTCTAGGCTTCTTTTTTATGGATGTTTTCCTAATTTGATTGTCTTGTAGCCTATATAAAGGCATGCTAGGTTTATGTTTAATACACATCAATGAAATCAAGCTTCTTGTCAATTCTCTTTTCTAATATAGTATCAGAGCTAAAAGATCTAGGCCTTGTGGATATCTGCTCTCTGGCGAGCGGCCAAAGTCTCGACACCATCCGCCGGGCACTCAAAGTATACTCACGTCCGCCACCATAAACTAATGCAACTACTCACATCCACCACCGTAAACTAATCTTGCGGCTCCTGACTTCTCTAAGTTTTCTTTTTTTCTGGTTCTCACTCCTGACTCTTGGTTTCTTTGTCAAACTCAAGTTGGTAGAACTATTTGAGTTTGAAGGGGATGTTAGAATAATATTTGGAATATTATGTTACCTTGTACTCTTAGTTTTAATATTATGTTTCCTGTTTAAGTTAGGATATGATTCATCCTAAGTAGTCTAGGTTTTTTCTATTATGGATGTTTTCCTAATTTGATTGTCTTGTAGCCTATATAAAGGCATGCTAGGTTTATGTTTAATACACATCAATGAAAACAAGCTTCTTCTCAATTCTCTTTTCTCATAAATTGCCTACTACTTTTTATCTCATTTCCTTAACCCAAAACGAAGAGGAAATGTGTTCTATAACACCCGAGCTCTAAGGATAGGAACTCCCAACAAAAAAGAACAACTACCTCATCCATTCTTAGCCGTCCTTACCTTCTATAGCTCTCACTTCTCTGTAATACTTCTCTTTAATTAGTCTAACGCATTATTGAGTGCTCCAAAAGCTAGAAGAGTAGCAAAATACCTATAACTCAGGTACATTTCATAGAGTCCCCTTGCTAAATCTTCCCTACTCCCAAGTTGCCCCACCAGAACACTTACATACTTGCAAATGTTTCCTTGCAAGATAACCAAAATCACACTATGCACTAGTTGCATCAGCTGCTGACATAGTTGGGCACCATACTGAAAAGGGAGTTGGTCCTTCAACCATAGTACTCAACACTTCTCTTTTTTTAATTCCACTTTTCTATATTTATATTTTCCATGTTTGTGATACTATTATTACTCGATTGCTTTTACATACAACAATATTGGTGTATTTGATGCGGAAAATAAAGAGTCCCACAAAAATATTTGCCAGATACAGTTACGTTTAAATATGATTTAGTAGGATCTAGATAAGTATTACCAATATAGAAGTATTTTGCTATTTTAATTACTAGTATTTAATATTTAATTAGGTTATTCTATCATTTACATAAGGGTTACGAGTCAATTAGGTTGTTTTATTGTTTTCTTTTATTTCCATTAGGGTTACGAGTCTATAAATAAGATGTTAACGATGTAATCGTCAAGACTTTGATTAATGAACATAAGAGTTGTTTGAGAATTTGGGTCCTGACCCTTGTGTACCTCTCTTCCCCTTCTCCCTCCTTGTCCTGCATCAATTGGTATTAGAGCCCAAAACACCGATCCATACTTCTTCTTCTTCTCTCTTCTCCGAATCCAAGGATGTCCTTCCTAAAACCCTACACTTTCATAACTGTAACGTAAACCTTTAAAATCCCACATTCTTAACCCTCTTTTGTACCACAAAAACTGACGTGAACAGCATGCTGCTGCTGCTGCCATAGTTCTGACAGTTGTTTTGTTCGTTTACTGCACCAAAAAAAAAAGAAGAAGAAGAGAGTTTTACCTACATTCCCAACCATGCTAACCAAGAGTTCCGAAAATCAGAGACCAAACAATATGCACAATTACAAGCCACACTCGACAGGTTTTAGCCTATAATAGAGGCAATACAGTAGAGGTCCCACAAAGTTCTTCTGAAGATCGAGTGGAAATTATTGATCAGGAGGGTTCAAAACACAAAGAAGGCGTCAATTTGATAGAAAATTTGGAAGATGTCAATGGCCAAGAAGAAGTAATCGAAGAGAAGGAAAATCCAACGCAAGACACGATTCTATCCGAACAAGAGCTTCTCTACAATGGAAGCGTGGCGAAACTATTGACTCCTTTCACTCGCCACAATCCTATTTCTTTACCTCAGAAAGGATTGATTTTATTAGCATTGAAGATTTTGTTTGGGTTCACATCGATCTACATACCAATATTACTTGGAACTTGAAACAAATCAAGCAGCTGCCATATTCAAAGTACTTGATCCGTTGGCGTGAAAGAATGCAATATTTGAACTTTCGTGTGAACTCGAGGTCGAGCTTCTTTTTCTCGGTGGGGGAAAATGATGCGGAAAATAAAGGGTCTCATAAATATATTTGCCTGATACAGTTACGTTTAAATATGATTTAGTAGGATCTAGATAAGTATTAACATTATAGAAGAATTTTGTTATTTTAATTACTAGTACTTCATATTTAATTAGGTTATTTTATCATTTCCATAAAGGCTACGAGTCAATTAGGCCTTTTATTTCCATCAGGGTTATGAGTCTATATAAGAGGTTTAACGATGTAATCGTCAGACTTTGATTAATGAGACTAAGAGTTGTTTGAGAATTAGGGTTTTGACCCTTGTGTACCTCTCTTCCTCTTCTCTCTCTTTCTTGTCCTGCATCAGTATTGCTTTCTCTGACTTTGTTTGACTAAAGATAATTAGACAAACATAGGAATTCAGTTCATTACGCCGATTCAATTTTTCTAATATCCATGAGACTAGTTGCTATTAGGGCTGTAAGTGAGCTTAATCAAGTAAAGTAGTCGGTTGTTCAAACTTGATTCGAAACTTAATGAGGCTAAAAGATGTATTCAAGCTCGTTGTTCATCTGTCACACCGAGCACAAATGAGCTTTAATCGAGGCCACAATGAACTCAGCTCGAGTAGCTTGGATTTTCTAAAGCTTATAAATTTATTGGGCCAAGTAGTGAGTCGAGCGAGCTTGTTTTGAAACTTCAATCAAGGCCATGTGAGTTGAGCTTGAGCAGCTTAGCTTTTGTGAGCATTACAAGCTTATTGGGCCGCTGAGTAGGCAAGTAGTGAGCACTTAAAACTTAAATTGAAACTTCAACAAGCTTGTTTACAGTAAAAGTCGTCTCGAAGTGAAACACGAGTTGTAGCTCAAACTACTGGAATGTCCTAATTGTTTCAGGGTACCAACAAATTAACCCATTGAAACCACCAATCCACTGCAAGCAAATAATGATAGCAACTAATTAGTGAACAAATAACTTACAGAGAACATAAAAAGCATCCCTTGAAGATCCCCAAATTCGCGCTCCTCCTCCTCCTCCGAATCAAACCCAGAAGAAGAAGAACAACAAGAATCGTAAACCTCTTCCATGGCCGGACAAACAGTAGAAGAAAATTGCAAATAAAGAATCCCATTTTCGTCATCATCATAGTAACTAATCCTCCGACACTTAAACCAGTCACCATCCCCTTTCTGAAACCCTAAATCCTTATCCAACTTACCCGACCCAAACACGTTGGCGTCGACGACTCGGTTGATTAGCTGAGTCACGTCTGTGGTCCGCCTCCCGATGAACCCGACGACGACGACGCCGTTCGGGGATTGGTGATCTGTTTGATTGGGTGGGATTGGAGGAGTGAGAGTGGGTTGGGTTGGTGGAGGGCGAGTTAAGACTCGCATGGAGGATGGGTTGGGCGAGTCCATGGGTTTGGGGAGGTGGGGTTTGAAGTTTAGGGTTTTAATTGGGTTGGATTGGGAGGCGAGGTTCCATGGGGGGTTGGTTGAGAGCTTTCAGATAGGAGAGAGAAACTAGAGAGAAAGAGAGAGAGGAGTTTTTGCCGATTTATACCTTTTTTTTCCATTTAATTTGTCAAAATATACCATTTTCAAACTAATTTTAAAAATATAACCGGCTTTGTTTGGTTTCATATTTTTCTCTTTTTAAAAAAAAATTTCAAAAAAAAAAATTCCTTTTGTCCAATCATTTTTAATATTTCTCACTCCGCTCATTAACTCATTATTCTCTTTCTCTCTCTATCTCTCTCCAATCATTAACTCATCATTCTCATTTTCAAAAATTCAACCAAACACTATCTAAAAAATTCTTCTCAAATTTTTCTTTCCAAAACCCATCCAAACACAGCCGGTCATGTCGCAGGTCCAAAATGCGACATTACAGCTGCAACGCCATTTATGCCACGTGGACGCCACGTATTATACGCCGCAGGTCCAAAATGCGGCATTCTACACAGGTTTTTTTCAGTACACAGTGCCCAACAGAGATTATCATCACAGATTAAACCCCCAAATCGACTGAAAATTTTCAAAGATAGCACCGACAAAGCAAGAGCACCCAAAACAGATTAAACCCAACCCAAGTGTGACTAATTTTCGTAGGGACGAGAGAGAACTAGGTTTTACCTTGGTTGTGATAGAAAACTCTGAAATTAGAGTGGAAACCACGGAGAAACCGACCCATTGAGAGATTCATGAGATACTTGCTGTTTGAGGCTTGATTTTGGGATGAAAAACCTGATGAATCCGAAGAAACGTGAAACCTTTGATGATTTCGGCTGAAACCCTTGGAATCAGCACTCTTCTTGGCCCGTTAATGATGGAAACGAGCTGTGGTGGTGGGTTTTTTTTTTTGTTTTGGATTTTGGCTGTGAGACAGAAATGACGAAGGGGTTAGGGTTTTCTGGGCGTCAGGCTTTGGTGGGTCAGTGGAGAGAAGGAGAAATGGGTTTTGGTGACTGGTTATGGTTGGTGGCACGGTGGAGATGAGAAAGGAGTAATGGCTATCGATTTGTGAGAGATTGATGAAAAGGGTTGGGGTTTTGTGCGTGGAGAGAGAAGAGGTGATTTGGTTGGAGAAAGTGGAGAGACGAGAGAGATGAGGGTTTTGTTTATGGGAATTGATAATCGCACTCCAAAAATTGATGCAGGCACTCCAAGCTACAGCGGTTCCCAAAACTACCCTTTTGCAAATTCTATGAATTACTTCAGGTACTCCAAAATAATTTTATTCTTCTCCTCTGTTAATGGAAGAAGAAAAATGAATGTCCACCCAACCCTAGCCGTCAAGCGCCGCTCCCATTACCTTTCGTTGCCGGTAGCTACTCCCAATCGTCGCCTCTGGCTTGCATTCTGTTTGATCTGGTTATAAATTATATATCTCTTTGTTACATGTGGCGTGAGTATGCATTCCTTATATTCTGTGATTTCCTTTACATGGGGCGTGAAAATCATCTCTTTCATGTTAATGAATTGGGTTTCTTTACATATAACCGACCCATTTGTACTTGTACTTTACAAATCATCTCTTTGTTGCTTTACATATAATTGACCCATTTCTTTACATGAGTTTGGATCATTAGTTATTTTGTTTGAAACTGGTATTTAACATCAGTTTATTAGCACCAGTATTTAACTTTTTTCTGATTTTTTAACATTAATTGTTTCGGATCATTAGTCTCATTTGGTTTCTGTTGTTACGCCCTTGATTTTTGCTTGTTTGAAGCTGGTTTGGACTGTGACTGATGTCTTTGTTGATCCTTACTTTCTGAGGGTGTTTGAAGTTTGCAATTAATAGAGAGAGATTTTGGTCCATTTTTTCATTTGGAGTGCCTTAGTAAATGAGGAGCTAATTTGGGGGTGGAGTGCCTCCAGTAAGTTTTATATTTTGCAAAGGGTAATTTTGTAGTTTCATTAAATTTTGGAGTGTCTCCATAAAAAAAGGGAGCCCCAAAATCAGCTCCCTTGTTTATTTGGTGGGACAAATGACTGACCGTAGGTGAGGTTCTGTGAAGAATGCCGCATTTTGGACCTGCGGCGTATAATACGTGGCGCCCATGTGGTGCGAATGACGTTGCCAGCTGTAATGCCGCATTTTGGACCTGCGGCATGGTATATTTTTAAAATTAGTTTGGAAAACAGTAAATTTTGGTAAATTAAATGGGAAAAAGGTATAAATCGGCAAAAAGCTCGAGAGAGAGGCCTTGTTTTGGCACTTTGGACAGAAGACAATAAGATTTGAAAATTCTACATACACACACCTTTTAAATGGGGGAGTGATTTCCACACCCCAAATTATTATCCGTACTCTTTTTTTGTCTACTATTGAAATTTTTATGTGTAAAAACTTCACTAGAAGATAAAAAAAAAAGGATGTGGATAATAATTTAAGAGGTGTGAATATCAATAACCTTTAAATATCGCATAATAGAGTAGGTTTCATAACATCTTTTTAAAAAAATTAAACCGTTTATTTTATAGATATCGATATAAACATTGTTCACACAAAGAATTAAATTGATCAAACATTGATAACAATTTTAAGATCTTACGTTTTTTTCTTGAGAAAAATAGATCGTTAAAATTATTTACTTTAATTAATTGATTTGAATTAAGAACTTATTGATACTCGATCAATTTAATATTTTTGCATGATTGATTTACACGTTTAGAGATGCAAAACGAACGATTCAAATTGTTTAAATAAATAACACAATGTTATTGAGTATGCGTTATCTGCATTTATTATGTAGATCATTCATACATACACAAGTCCTTTTAATTTATTCCTTTTTCTTCTTGAAGAACTTAAACATTGGACGTTTTGTTCGTAAGTACTAATTTTGCAAAATATGAACCGTGTCACAATTGTCGTATCTCATGATACAGTGAAGAAGAGTGTAGTTGCACTGCAACGAAATGCCTGAATTTTATGCTAACAAACAAATGTCATCTGACTCTGACAGGAACTAGAACAGTGGCCAATCCGACCAATCTCCCTCTACCTCGAGGGACCTTCAAGAACAGGAAAAACCGCCTGGGCCAGAAGTCTCGGACGACATAACTACTTCTCAAGGCATAATAAGTTTCAAGGACTACAACCAAGACGCATGCTACAACGTCGTCGACAACATCAAATACTCCACAATCCAAACTGAATTAATAAAACATCTAGTTGGCTGCCAAAGAGATTTCAATGTCTTCATTTAAGTTTTAGCCCGATCTATTAATTAAGGGCAGTATACCTCTATTATATTAGTAAACGGGGAGAGTTGGTTCGATGCGATGTTTCTGAAAATGCGAGAGTGGTTTGATGTTAATATAACCACGGTGATGATTAATGAAAACTTTTATTAATCTAGTATTTCTCTGAATCTCTCATTTCGATACAACATTTCCCTTGTCGTCAACTATTACATTTTTCAAATAATCGATCTTCTTTACGCTCATTATTACATTTCATAAAACATCAGAAAATTTCTGAGGATCCATAACAACATATCCTCTCATATCAACTTCATCTCTCCTAGCACCAACTTTCGAAACGGACATCCCAGTTATTTCCCAAGTTAATCCCATTCAGCAACCTCGATACACCTTGATTATTAGATTAAAGGTTCATCGTATAATTGTAACTTCTTTGCTCCCCTCTTATTCCTTTTAACCACTCTGGGAATATTCTGGACATACCGTCTGCGCATGTACACCTGAAACGGTGCACGACCACGATAACTTTGCCTATATCCACTGCTGACCGGAGTCCTTGTTCTCCGGTACGCTAGAGGCGTCCAAAACTGACTGTTTCCTCCTCCTTCTATTTTTAATAAAGCACTCTAATTCTTTAATTCTAACGGTTCTAGAAACCCTATGACGTTTACTAACCCTTTGGTTGAGGCACCTTAGCTTTGAAATTGACTCCCTCTCTTTCCACAGTCTTATTTGCCACGTCAAAAAATGATGTATACACATTTGAGTGAACTGCCCGTAATTCGCGGGATAGTCTTCTAATAAGCAGTACAATATTGTATGCCAATATTATGAAAAACAACGATAGACAAAAAAGAAGGCCATAGACAAGATACTAGAACATGAAGTCACCACAATAGCTGTCACACTGCACAAGCATATTCATTCTTGTTTGTTTAACCCCACAAGTGTTTATGCCATAATATATATACCACACATCCCCAAAACTTCCCCACGAAGCACATCAACCCCCTTTCCGATTTGAAGCAAAAAACGTGTTCCCCATCTATGCACAATGCCCATGTCCTAAAGAACTTCTCCTAGACCTCTTACTATCACTACTGCAACTAGCCTACCAACCTACTACATCCTCGTTGCCAGAGAAGTACACCAAGATGGAAACCTTCACCTACACACCATGGTGCAGTGCGCCACAAAATCGACACAACAAACCCTCACTTTTACGACCTAAAGGGAACCAACGGCCAAAACTACCATCCAAATATAGAAAAACTCCACTTGTGACTTTCATTAATAATCCTCCCACAACTCTTAAATTAGGTTATACGTTACTATTCAATATGATCGTGTTTGTTTCAATTAGGAACATAAAATAAATGAAAATTGGTTTATAAAAATCTTAATTACGTCTTGTTATTTATATCAACTTCCGCACATGTTTAAATTTAGTTATTTACTATATTACTGACAAAAACTCTTATGTCCTCTTGTGAATCATTATTCTTTTATGGTTTGACAAAGTATATTTTGTTACATATTAAAGTAAAATATAATTAATTTGTTGTTTAAGATTTTTATAAATTGAATTGAACGAGTTATTTAAAACAACACTAGATTAGAATCATGTCTTGCCATTTCGTTGTTCGCTAATTTAGTTATAAATTGAATTGAATGAGTTATTTAAAAACCACTAGATTAGACAACTACTAAGTTTTAAAATTTCTGTTACTCTTCTGTTAAAATTTAGAAGTATTTATACTACTCAAATTCTTTTCCAATCCATCATTCTCTTTATTACTTAAATCAACAATCTCATTGTACTTATGTTTACGTACAACTACACAAGGAGAAATACTATGGATACAACATTCATACACACTAAATGCACACCAAGCTAATGTGGCGGATGGGAAGAAACTCATTGTTGGGCCCATCCAAAAAAGCACTACAAAAAATTGCTTTATAGGGGCAACGGCAAATTGTCACTGTTGGATTCAGTGACAGCAAAAAAAGCTGTCACAACGATGTCACTTAAAGTGTGTTGCTAAAGATCCATTGTGACAATAACTAGAAGGCTGTCACAAAACCCAATCACCTTTAGTGATGAATTAAATGTTGTCATTATATGTGTAGCTTTGGTGATAGTTCGGTATGTCACTAAACGAGGAAAAAATTGTCACTATGCATAAAAGTCGCCATTAAACTAAATTTTTTAAATTATAGAAAATTAAGTTTTGTGACAACAAACCTTATGCTACTAAACTTCGAAACAATAATGACAAATTTCAGCGTCACTAATTTTAAATTTATTTATTGGAAAATGCTAATAGAATTTCTTTTGTGACAACTTTTTGTTGTCACTAATTAGAAGTCAAACCACATTAATTCAGTGAAACTCCTTTATATGTCACAAGCAATTCATCTCTTTCTCCTAATATATGTTGCACATACTGCATTCAAGATCTAAACTAAACCACTTTCACACATTTGACATAGTAAAAGAGTTCAAAGCAACTTCCGAACATCTGTTAATTACAATAATTCAACAATATCTTTGATTGAAGAAAAGTTATAGGAGCCGACAATATATCTCCCAAAAGAAGTACTCAACCTACATACAACTACAAAATATTAATGACGAGACATAAAAAATAGAAGCATTCATTTTCCGCTTGAAGTTGTCGAAGTAGGTATAACCAAAAGTTTCTTCTCTAAGCCTTTCATGTCTATTCATCATCTGTACAATACACAAAGAATAAAAATTTCTATTAGTACATAGTCACGAGGAAAAAAAAACATCCAAGAAACAATTGGATAAGAAAGGATAGAAGATAAGTCTTAAACTAAACAAACAAAGAGAACAAAGTTATAAGCTAGCCCTGGAGATGGCACCCTCTCTACACATAACAGAACCTTAACAAATCCCAGAACATCCTAAATATAGACCAAATTGAAAATTAAGAATGCATGTCTTCAATTCATCAGAAAACAACAAGTAGAAGATCAGGTAACAAAAGTTCTTCAAAAAGAGACCCAATCAAAGTAGTATTCAGAAGCATGATAAAATCCCATACACAAAGCAGCAATACACAGGCAGCAACAAGCTCAGTAGTATGATAAATCGCAAGCAAACGACAAACAACCAAACCAAGCATCAGCAAACCAAAGACAAGAAGCAAGTATACAATTTCTACACAGAAGCAAAGAACCAAGTAGCATCAATGAAGATCTCCAAGCCAGCAAAAACATTTTCTGAACCAAGCAGCAACAATCACAGTGTTCGAACAGAGATTTTGTTGTACTAATTCATATCCCGTGCTAAAATCCAAAGCTTAGATATGATATTTTCTAGAATCTTGGCCATCGAAAATATGATTTTATCTACTTACTGTTCTTATCGACAACTGTAATTTTTGGCCTATATATAGCGTTGCCTGCTGTCCAAAAAAATTACAATACCCTAAAACTTTTCCTGCTTGTTTGGCTCTATCCTTATTTACAACTCAGGTGATATATGAGGGGAATTTTCACTTTGACCCCTTGTACTTTGCTCGAGTTGCAAAGACACCCCTTGTACTTTTTTTAGGCACTTACATCCCTATAGGGATCCCAGATTTTGCTCAGGTCCGGATTTTGACTTTCCCAATTAAATTTTGATGATCCGATCCGTCCAATGCACTCGGAATGTGTTTTTAGGAGTACCCGCAAAGAATCAGCAAAAAAAAAAAAAAAAACTGGGAAGGGCTTGATTCGAACATATTCAGTTTTACAGAAAACTGCTTAATCCAAGCCATTTGCAGTCTTTTTTTTTTTGCCAATTCCTGCTGCATTCCTTTGAAAGCATGTTCCGAACACAATGAACGGATCGGATCATTGAAATTAGATAGGGAAAGTCGAAGTCCGAACCTTAGCAAAATTCAGGATACCTGTAGGGGGTGTAAGTGCCTAAAAAAAAAGTACAATGGGTGTCTTTGCAACTCGAGCAAGTTACACGGGATGTAAGTGCAAATTCCCCGATATATTATCACTATAATGGATTTAATTACTTACTCAATAACACCTTAGCGCTTTGGCTTCCAATCTTTTGTAAATAAATGTTTCCAAAAATTGGCTAGAAACTGATTTCTTATTTCTTTCCTGTAGAAGTGCACTAATTTTCGTCAGCTTGCTCTACAGAATCCATCATCACAAGTAAGTAATTTGGTACCCATATGCAAATAAAAGTATTATCTCCTATTCCCTCATCAATTCATAAAAGTAAATTTATGAAGTCTACATAACTATTCATTGAATAAGAAAGCATAGAGTTCATCCTGTGCAAATATTCATTCTCTGCAAATATAACTTCTCATGTAACTCATATTCATGCTTTGCAAATATTGATAATTGATTTCTGCTCATTGTTATTGTTGTATAGAGCTCCTCGTGCCCCAACATGTCAGAAATAAATCAAACAAAGAGCAAATATTCACAATTCTCACAAGAGAAGAAAGATCAACGCGCGTAGAAGAGAATTACGGGCAGGGAAGAAAGAGAAGACCACTGTACCTCTAACTTTATCACCACAACAAATATTTCCGCCAGTAATCGGAATGATCCATCTACTTAATACATAAAAGCCTCAACTATGACACAGAGCAACCGGACAACTAATAAATCACATTTGACATTTTAAGTGCCATGACTTATGCAGTTTCTCATTTTCTTTATTCGAGGGATGACATCTATTATGCCAATTGCAACAATCCCACTCTTAAGGAAAACATATATAACACTCTCAACTCCATAAACTACCAGCAGACCATGACAATAACTAATCCTTAAAGGGCATGAATAAGTTCTAGATAAGCTGGAAAAAGGATTAGAGAGAGAGGCCATGATAACTTACCACTAGAAGAGTAGCGAGTGATTCCCCTAGAGCGCAACTTTTCTATCATCATCTGAACTAGTGCTAGAATCTGTTTGTTCATCTCTTCTTGGTTAGCCTTGAGCATAACCACCTCCTCACTTAGCTTTTGAGCTTGACTTTCAGCCTCATCAGCCCTCCTTCGAGCCTCCTCAAGCTCAACATTGGAAGTTTTTTATCGTGACAGTAATGAGGGTTCATGACCCGGCCTTTAACCGCGCACATAACCTGATTTTTTCTTTAAAACCTCCAAGCAAATCTCCTTATCACTCATGGAGGAGGTGCCCTCTTCTTTGGATTTCCTAAAGAGCTCTAACATTTGGTCCTATACATAATTTACAAAGTCATTTCATTTTTTTGTTCGTGACTCCCCTTTCCTATAAAAAGTTTATGCAAAATAATAAAAAATAAGCAAACTTACATAAAGTTCTTTAGAGCATTCATCAACCCAATTTTTTTTTTCCACTAAGTGAGTTTCATGCCACAAGTCAATTTGGTCCTTCATCTCTCCAGTAGCCTACAAAAGATGATAAGTATAATGAAAGTTGTATGTGCAGTTTATGTCCGTTGAGTCTTTGCAATGCTTCATATTCTTTACTTGAGATATCGATAAATTGTCTTGCATGTCGTAAGTTTCATGTGAAAATGATTCATTGTGTTTTGTGGGTAATCACTGCGGAAAATCCTCACGAGACTTCACTCGTCCTACCGTGGCCCCCCAGGGGTTTAAAAGACCTATCCATTTTAGTTTGTTTTCATTAATTGCATTTGTTTTGTTTTGCTAGGGACTAGCAAAGTGTAAGTTAGGGAGTGTGATAGGCCGCAAATGTTCACATTAGCGCCTGTTAATTTATCATTGCTAAGTCCATTTATTTGAAAAGTTGAAGATTTTGGCTACTCTTTTGGTGTTTTTGCTCACAAAACTACTAAACTACGGGCATCACTCGAAATTGATGTGTTGTGTGTTGCTAGGTTTGCAACCTAGGCTATGTGTGTTGAAGATGATGAGTAAAATGACTACATAACATAGAAGAGGAGCAGAAAATCTCATCATAAACTCATAGGAAAGGGTCCTATTTATAAGGATTGAAGCTAAGGTTAGAGATAATTATGAGGGAATAAAAAATAGAGTTAATTCCTCATAAAAACTCTTCCTAACGGTGTTTCGTTCATGCCCAACAAGTTGGGTGACCGGATGGGAAGAGTTGAGATGAAACCCAACACTCGTAAAAGCTTCTGATTCGTTGAGAGCAGATTTCGCGGCCGACGCATTGATTTCGCGGCTGATTCTTCTAGGCAGCATAAGAGCCCAAACTTCGCGGGCTCACTCTAGGCTCTACCGAACTCCGATTTTGACGCGGTTTGAACCGTTGGAAATCTTGTTAAGTCTACTTTCTAACCCAATTGGTTTGGATCCAAAATAATTTATACAATTAAATAGATAACGATTTTACCCTCAGTGGGTCAGAAAATGAATGATTTTGGTAAAACGCTTGCATCGCCCTCATTTCATATTGGATTGAGACATATTATATATTGATAAAAAGAGTTTTAAGAGTACTAAAAGATGGTGGATCCCAACCATAAAAAATATGAAAGTCTGGTTTATTAAAAGTGGCCGAAAGCAGACCTAACGACAACTGATCGGAGCCAACTAAGGCTAAAACACGTTCTAAGTGTCACACGTCACTTCCCTTCCCAATTTTAAGGAATTGTTCATTCCCTAAGAGTTCCACATAATTCAAAAGCATCTCATTTCTCATCAAAGTATACGTGAGGGATTCGTGATTGGTATCTCGCACGTGGTGAAACTTAAAATATCTACCGAGCCAATTTAGGGTGTCTACAAGGAGATATTGCAAGGGCCAACAAACCCTAACGGTATCTTGTGAATCCGAATGAGGAACCTTTCAATCGAAATAAATCTAGGTTACAAAGGGTCAAGTGGATTTCAAAACCCTAGACTTTTCTCCCATAGATTCTCGTCACTTTTTTAAAATTATTTTACTTAATTTAGCTTTGGTAAATTTAGGAAACCAAATCAAAATCTCCTTTGTCTCAAATTAATTTAGAAATTGATTGAGATAGTTGCAATTAGTCTTTTAATCTCTGAGGAGCGATACTTGGAATACTTACCACTCTTCGAAAGAGTAGTAGTAATTGTTTAGTTTAATTAATTATTTTTTATACGAAATCAACCGAACAAATTTTGTCGCCGTTGCGAGGGATTAAAAGCATGGCTGTGTTGTTTCAATTGATTTTTATTTTAATTCCTAGTTTAGATTTTTCTATTCAATATTTCTTTTTATGTTGTATTTTTGTTGCTTTCTTTTGTTGCGAGCTTCTTGACTTTTAGAAATAAAAGTTGCTTGGGTGTTAGAGGAAGTCTGGTGCGGTCATCGAATTTGCACCAAAAGCATTATTAGTTTTTTTTTTTTTTAGTTGCTCCAGTCAAGTAGTTTGCACTAATTTTTTTTTTTGTTTACATTGAAAAATAATGAGTTACTTTGGAGATTATTCTTAGAATATTAATTTGAGACATGAGGTTATATGTAAAGAAACTCAATTCATTGACACGAAAGACATGATTTTCATGTCACATGTAAGGAAATCGAAGATTGTACATGCAACAAAGAAATATAAAATCAAAAGATGGTTGTCCATCTTCTAATCTAAATTGCTTTAGCAGATTGTGGTGGTTAATTTTTTCAAATCCCATACACCACCACAGTATAGGGATCGAAAAATATAATATATTCACTACATACAGATACAAAGGAAGGGAGATGGAGGAAGGAAAATACAAGGGTCCAGGAAACTACAAATGATGCACGTCGGTTTGCACTGGGAGCCATCGCAATTTAAATGCTACGCGTGCACCACTGTACACCACATGCGCACCAACACATCCCGATCGTCCAAAAGTAATTTTCTATATTCCGGATTTGAAATGAATTCTTACCGGTCAAAATTAACTTTGACCAGTAAGAATTCATTTTAAAATCTGGACCATTGATTCCTAAGATGGACGATCGGGATGTGTTGGTGTGCAGTTAATGGAGAGAGGTTTTGGTTAACTTTTCTGTTAGGAGTGCTTCAAGTAAATGAGGAGATAATTTTGGGTGGAGTGCCTCCAGTAATTTTTATATTTTGAAA
>JAXBDA010005159.1:0-25595 GCA_036023075.1 Gaultheria prostrata
CCAACAATGTCAAATTCTATAGTATAAAAAATTGAAGCTATTATAATTAAATTTCGTAATTAAAAAAATCTGATTTTTTTTTATTTGTACGGAATACAACTTACTAGAATACAAATTATAAATTATATTGAATACAAATTATAAATGTCAAAATCTGAATTTTTAGGTGTTTTTTTTAATTTGTACGGAATACAACTTAATAAAAATGAAGGGGGATGGGGGGTATTTCGGTAAATTGGCAGGGGTATTGGGGTGTATAAATTAATAACTGGGGGAGGGGGGGTTATTAAATAGTGAGGGGGAAAGGGGATAAGGGGGATTATTTGGGGAGGGGTATTAGTTATTCGGGTAGTATTTTTGCTCTCAAACCATGTATTGTTTTATGGGACCGGAATAAAAAGAGGGGATATAACTTATACCCTTATATAACCCGTAGCCAATCGAACCCTAGTGGTATAAAATCACTCCAACTGTCAACATTTTTTCGCTAAGTGGTCAAGAAAGTCTTTAACTTTAATTAAAGTAAAAGTTATGATAATGTTTATGGTTATCAAAATCACGTGGTTGACTCATCTACATAGCACAGGTCAAAGTCACCATCCAAAGGTCCCACAATAAATTAGGAATTTCTCCCCACACACTGGGTGTTTGCAATAGTTTTTCCTAAGATTTTTTAAGTTGTAGATTCTTAATTGTACTTTAAATTTTACGAGTAGATTTTAGTGAAGTTATGGAAAGTGTTTGATGCAGGTCTGAATTGCGAATTAAACGTTACGAAAGAAGAGTAGTGTTTGTTTTTTTGGTAAAATAAGCTTTTTGTGGTGAATTAGTCGCTTTTTATTTCGTTTACTAACGTGTAATTTTTAGAATGGTAATCAATATTGTAGAATTATTTTCAATCATGTAGAATTATTTATTATTATTTTTTTTAAATGTACAATATTTGTATAAAAATATAGTAAAATGCTAAATCATTACCCTGTGTTGGTACCTCTTTTTTTTGGTATATGTATGTGAATAAATCCATTTCTTCTAGTTCGGTGGACTGTCAAAGTTGTACAGTTGTTTTTTTGTTTTTTTTTTCTGATCATAATTTGTACAGTTAGTTGGTCCCCTACGATTGCTGGCAAAAGTCTGAGTGCATGACCAACTGATACCCTGAATAGTGTGGTACTTTCAAGATCCAATAACTAACCCATAAAGCCAATTTGTACTTTCTCGGCTGCCATTTGCATCCATAACTTCTGAGAAAAATTTGGGCGCTGACTTAGTATCACGTGGCGGTACTTAATGCATATTTCAGTCATTGAAAAGTATTTTAGACGGTCTGAATTTTAGAGAGAGAGAGAGAGAGGAAGAAATCTGGGCCGTCCAAAACACTTTTGAACTGCCGAAATACGCGCTCGGGCTCCACGTTCAAAATTCATTTTTCGAAGGAGGCCTCGTGATAAGACAATCACAGAATATATTCAGCCCTCCTGACTCCAACTTTTCCCTCCCTTTCATAACTTCTTTTTCAAATTCTCAAATCCAATTACAGTCTTTTTTCAAGTGTGAAACCTTGGAGGACATCATACATCTTCCAAAGTGACGAAAGAAGAAGAAAGTGTTATGGAGGCAATTCTACGCCCCATAAACTGTCAGAAAATTCAAGTGGGTTGGATTAAGATTCACATATCTGACAAAACCCTTCAGGCCTCATGGGTGTGCCTGCCACAAGGGCCTCAATAGTCCCCTTTCCCCTGCCAAATACCCAGTGAGCAGTATATGATGGGCTGGCAAACAGATGCCATTTCAATCTGTTCGGCCATGTTTGGTAACCGATGATACGTGGCCCCCTGCCAGATATTAGTATGGTAGTTATGTTAGATTACTAGGACGGGTATCGCTACGAGGGGTATCGATACTGTTCCATCGGCTCACACCCAAAACCTCCCCTACCTGACTTGTGTCTTCGTTTCGTTTTCCACTTCATCTTATACTGTCCTCTCAAGAAAAAGACACCGAACATGCCATTACTTCACCAAAACCCTCTCTGTGACAATGTTCTAAAACTCGCTAGGCGCTAATTAGGTGGAGAAGAGGCACCTATGGCCTAGGCACCGACTAGTTGGCCGCCTAGCGCCCTAGGCGGGGACTAGGCACCGATTAGTCGACTTCTTAATCTAGACGTTGGACCACCGCCTAGCGCCTAAGCAGGGACTAGTCGGCCTAAGCGGCCGACTTTTAAAACACTGCTCCATGATGTGCATGTACTACCAAAAACAAAGATTTCCCAGATTTATGTTCAACTCTTGAATTCTTAATTTATGTCGACCCATATATTTCTCTACCCCTATTGAGACGTTAAAACCTATATCAAGCACCAGTTCCTTAACAACATATATCTGATATTGGCCCAAACATTCCTTCTAACCTGCTTTCACAACAGTTCAGAGTTATATGAAAGACGAAACAATGTAAATCTATAAAAATAAACAAAAATTGGGTATAACCCAAAAGATTAAACAGACAAAATCATCGAGTTTCGGTTAGCTGACAGATATCTCTGCGACTGCCATGATCAAGTAAAACTTCAGCAAATAAAACGGGGTCGAGAAGGTGAAGGAGATTGGAGCTCCCATAAATTTTCATGTTGTTTTACAAGCTAGAACAAAAGGACACCCTCAAGGTCAAACAAGTGAAACAACGGAGGAGCATATTATACCCGGTTCATACACACTTCTAAATATACTCTTTTATTTGGCGTCAACCACTAGTAAATCCATCTCCTCTCGCATCACTCCACTTACTTGTATTTCTTTGCTTATTACCTCCAATACTTGGTCACTTCATTGGTTGAAGTCGAAGGGAAAAATGAATTTACTACTAATAAAAAAAAGAAAAAACGACAAAAAAAATAAAAATACAAAATGAGTTTAAACAGTATGGTCAGTACGAGCCTGATTGACTCTGCTACTCCCCATTGGATCCTTCCTTCTGCAACCTTTTACGCTTACACCAACATGAATACTGAGGGATACGCCCTTCTTCTCCAATGACCCAGGCATGCTCCGCGACATCCCCTAGTGTCATCCTGTCTCTTGGGTCTGCATAAACAATTTCTGTCAAGAAGGCAAATGATTCTAAAGCAATTCCTGGAACTTTAAGGAAAGAAAAAAAACTTATTTGTCAAGTTTGTTCCAACTTCCAACTTTGAGAGGACAAGAAAATAAAAATCTACGAAAATTAAGTAGAATATATTTTGGGTTATATTGCTTTGTTTGGCTTTGTAAAGAAAAGGAAATGAAGAGGAAAGTAAAAATGAAATAAAAGTAAAAATGTCAACTAACAAAGAAGATGGAAATGAAGAGAGTCGTGAAAATTTTGAAAAGTAAGCAGAAAAAATTTCTCTAAAATATTCCTCATAACAACTTTTTCTTCTCTTTTCTTTCTTTTGACCGAGTTTCAAACCCACCTGAACAACAGTCCTAGATAAAAAAATGAACCTATGGAAAAAGGTAAAGAAAAAATCAATCGAATACAACAGCTCGGAATAGAAGAGACTGACCTTTGCAGAGTAACCCCTCTAGTAAGTTCTTCAGCAAGGGGTTCATATTATTAGGGAGCGATAAAGGGTTGTTAACAATCTGGGAAAAAGCAAAAGTTAATCTAATTAGACCCATGAAAGCTCAAAGGTTAAAAATGACTATAAAGATGCTGAAAATGTGCGAAAAATTAAACAACTATTTGGGAAATACAAGCAATCCGCAACACCTTGTCATATGTATCCTGCAGACTGTCTCCAAGAAATGGGTATTTACCAAAGACCATGCAGTACAAAGTAATTCCCACTGCCCACGTGTCTGCAGCTTTGCCATGGTATGTTAGACCTGCTAATCGGTAAAACAATAAAAAAGATGATTGGTAGATAAATTGCCCACAACTTGTCATTTTGATTTCGGAAAGCAAAAAAAATCCCATGGGGCCGGAGATTTCTAACCTAAACAGCACTCTGGTGCTGTAAAAACAGGAGTTCCAGGAGAGCGGCGTAGCTCATCGTTATCATCCTGCAGTAAACCAATCCATACTAATTGGTGGCAGTTAAAAACCATCATCCCAATACAGTACTACACTTCCTAAGGGTTGCATTAGGATGCCGAATTGCTTCACACAAGTACACAAATAAAAAGCTTCTGAAGAAAACGAGGACATAGGAGTGCAATGAAAACATGGAAGGCTCTGATCATGGAAATGGTAAATCTGGCCTAATGCATGTCAGTTTATTTTTTCCTGACTAGTGGCATAGGAGGTAGAAATGGAAGTCAATCAAATTAGAATAGGAAGAATAGGCGCACACTTAGTTCACACAACTGTAACAATATCTAGCTCGTGCTCCTTGTTTGGGTTTGAGCATGTCTTATAGGTAGTGCCTAGTGGCATCAATAAAGGTCTGATGAGTGCAAGGTTTTATACCCGCACATACAAGAAAGTACAGAATATGCGCAAGGGAATGGGGAAATATACTACAACATTTTCGTTCCAAGTTTCACTAGTATCATCACTTAAAGAACATATGTATATGTAATTACAGTGATCAAAATAATGGCTGAAGCAGACCAATACCTCAAAGACCTGGCTGACACCGAAGTCTCCAATCTTCACTACGTCAGCAGCAGTGACCAAAAGATTGTCAGGTTTAATGTCTCCATGTACGACGTTCTGTTCCGGAAAAAAAAAATGTATGTGTTTTTCCTTGACAATAATGGGCAAAGACAGCCAAACTACAACTAAAATGTAGATTAAAGAGAGTGCACAAAACAAGCTATCTTCACAGTCAAACCATCTTGAGAGCATATATATTTCAAGAACTGCACTTATCATTGAAATCTGGAATCTAGTGAGAGAGAGGACAAGTTGGAAGAGCTTGAACATTTAAAAATGAAAATTCTCTGCTAGTAAGACTTGATGGTAGAACGCTAAACAATAAATAAAATGAACATCACCAAACAGATAGTTCATTAATACAAAAGTTCCACATTTGTGGACGCCGAAAGTCAATGAGAGCAGAAATTAAGTTTTGCTTTTTGATAAAAGGGCCAATCGAAAACCAACACAAATTTCCATAGAATCTGCAAGCCAAAATCTAATGGCTGCAGAGGCTGCTCAACTTTCTTTCAGGTATAAGATTTCAATTATCATGTCTCCCCAACAACAATTGATATCTTAATGCAAGGATTCATCATTAATGCTAATCTCAATGGTTAATTAAGAGAAACGTTATCCAAACATGCATTCCAAATGAGAAAAAACCATACCAAACACAACATTGAGATTTTAGCAATTGGTAAGGCCTAAGTGCATTCGACCACACTACAAAACCACAAAAAACGGGGATGTTCAGTTAACCAAAAACATTAAAAGACAAGACAATCCCATACATGAGCATGGAGATACATCAACCCCAAAACTATATCTCGCAAGTACTTTTGTGCTTTGATTTCTCCTAAACCACCTGTTGGGCCAGAACCCTCACAGACCCATTTGCCTTCCACATATTCCAGAACTGAGCAAACAGAAGAAATATTCATAATGAGAGGCCGACTTACACATTTTAGACAAATTATAACTACAGTAAGAGATGAAGATCACATGCAGACAAAAATTAAGAGGGGGGAGAGAGAGAGAGAGAGAGAACCCATGTAGAATTGATCAGCGGTAGGGTTATCGATCACCTCAATGAGATTAACTATATTGGGATGCTCCAGAATTTTCATGATTAGGACCTGCAAAGTAAAGGACTTAAATTGATTAGCCTAGGAAACAATATATGAAAAGGAAAAGACCCCACAAAACAAATGCAAGTAATAAAACTACAGAATGATGTACTAGACAACCACAAAGGAGCACCCAGGTCAGATCCATGTACTCTTTACTCAGTATATAACATAATCAGAAGCGGCACCCATATGGGAGACATAGGCTAAATCCCATAGAGACCCTCTCATCTGTACCTCTTTGTCACGCGCACCCCCAACTTTAAAAATGCCCAAACGGACCCCCTCATCTATGAACGTTAATCAATTGGAACCCTTCTGGTAGAAGACCGTTTATCAAGTCTCAACATTCAAGACAGTAAACCATCCAGGAGCATTAAGCAAAGACTACAAAGTAGAATAATAAAAGTACTTCAAAGTTCAAACCAAAATACCGAAAGCACAAAACAGAGTGCAAGAGCAAATGAAAGACCGATTTAAAGTTTCCAACAGAAAAGCCATACAGGCTTCAACCCTAACTCAAACAGTTTAACTGAATCTGAAAGGACTGAAAATATGACGTCATGTAAAGTTACTTCTTAAACAAAGCATTAGCAAATAAGAGAAAGCTACTAAACAAACAAAGCCTTAGCAAATAAGTAAAGTTACAAAAGTGATTTACCATTCCATTAGACATCAATAACACCCGAACTTGGAGCTGGACTAGAACATGTACTTGATTCTAATGTACCAAAAAAATAGAGAAGATTATTAACATCCTAAAATAAAAACATCACAGAATTACAAAAACAAAATGTTTATTACCTATTAAAGTTTGTTCAATTTGCTCAACATCATCCATAGCCTTCCGAAGAGAAATAGAAACATTGCTTTGAGGCCAATTTTGAGTACACACGAGCATCTCTACAGTCCCGGGTTTGGGTGAACAAATGGACCAAGACTACTAAAAGTGACAACACTTTAAACTAAGAAGATTTCATCATCCGCCAATTCCATATATCGAACTTAGATTTCATATCTTTTGGAACCTTCTCAACAGTGTCACTCAAGCACTTATCCAACTACGACTTAGGCTACTAAAAAACTCTACCTCCAAGTAAGTGTTACTCTTTCCGTCCCCATTTTATAGTCCCAATTGGCACCTTTTGTCGTCCCAAAAATATTGTCCCACTTCAAAACTAAGTGGGTAATTGTTAAGGAATTCCCTCTTTTACCCTTATATTTTGAAATTAGAAATAATAAAAAAGTACAAAAATGTAATGATTGAAGGGTAAAATAAGAAAAACATGTTTTCAAAAGTACAATAATTATGTCCCCTTATTAAGTTGAAATCCCCAAAAGGGACTATAAAATGGGGACGGAGGGAGTATATTGGGAGGCAATCAACCATAGCCGTTATGTTTGACGAATATAAAGTTGTATACGATTCAGCAAATGTTGTTCCCATTAAAAATGAAGTAACGGCTATTGTTGTTGATGATGATTCTCACTCTTTGATTGCCTCCCAATATAACCACTTACTTGGAGGGAGAGTTTTTTAGTAGCCGTATGTCGGAGTTGAATAAGTACTTGAGTGATGTTGAGAAGGTTTCAAAACCTATGTCATCTAAGTTTGATGTATTGAATTGGTGAAAGATGAACTCTTCAAAGTATAAAGTGTTGTCACATGTAGCTCAGGATGTCTTGGTAATGCCCTCTTCCACCATTGCTTCTGAATCGGCTTTTAGTATCATAGTATGGGAGTTCGTATTCTTGATCCATTTTGTAGTTCACTCAACCCTGGGACCATAGAGATGCTTGTGTACTCAAAATTGGCTTCAAAGCAATGTTACTATTTCTCTTCGAAAGGCTATGGATGATGTTGGGCAAATTGAACAACCTTTCACAGGTAATACACACTTAGGTTTTGTAATTCAGTGATGTCTTGTTTTGAATATATCAATAATCTTCTCTATGTTTTGGTACATTAGAATCAAGTACAGGATCTGGAGTTCAGCTCCAAGTATGGGTGTTATTGACGTCTAATGGAATGGTAAATTATTTCTTTAACTTTACATATTTGTTAAGGCTATGTTTGTGTAGTAGCTTTCTCTTATTCGCTAATACTTTGTTTATGTAGTAACTTTACTTGACGTCATATTTTTAGCTCATCTACTGCACAAACTTGAGTTGGTGCGCAAATGGAAGCACTTTATTCAGTGGATATACCGATGGCCCATGCTGTTTTAAATTCAATTAAAATGTTTGAGTTTGAGTTGGGTCCTATATGACTTTTCTGTTGGAAACTTTAAATCTGTATTTTGTTTACTCTTGCACTCTGTTTTGTGCTTTGGGTATTTTGGTTTGAACTTTGTAATACTTTTGTTATTCTACTTTGTAGTCTTTGCTTAATTCTCATGGATAGTTTACTGTCTTGAATGTTGAGACTTGAGAATGGAGTCTAAATTTGCTACTGTTTGTGTCATTCTGGTGTGTGTGGGTCAGAGTGTTATGCAGGTGTGCATGTGTGATATTGGGGTGTGTGTGTCATTGCTACTTATTGATGCTGCAATGAGCCACCATATTATGTTTGTTGTGTCTGATACCATTTAGCACACTGATGCTGACATGGCTACTTAAAAACATCCACAAAGTTGGTGAAAAAATGGGTTGGTTAAGAGGCCCAGTTAAAAAGAAAAATGGGCTGGAAAAATGGACTAAAAAATGGGATATTTCCAAAACTAGCCCAAATAAGAGGCTCTTTTATTTGAGGCCCAAACTGCCAAGCCGAATGGCATCCGATCCGCCCAAACCGCAACCGAACCGGACAACATTCGCTGATGGAGAAAATGACAAACTGCGATGAGCAGATCAGTTTGGGAACCGAACCGAACTGAACAGCCCAAAACCGAACCATGGACAAACCTAGTAACAGAACTATACCGGGAAAACCACGTGGGGTCTACCCAGTTGGTGTACGAGAAATTGCCGTGCTTTAAGCTAGGGTTCATGGCAGCCAAATTTAGCAATCCTCGAAGTGACACCACAGCAACAGAATAATAATTGCACCTTGTGGATGTCGATATAGGGCATGGTGGGCACTAACCGTATTGGATTCACACGCTCGCCGCTTGGGCAGTAACTGAATTGTTTCGGACCATTGGGGTTGAAGGAGGAGGAGATGGAGACGATGGCGGAGTGAGTGGCGGCGAGGTCGTGTGGAAGGGTTGGGAAGAAAGAGAGGGAGGTTATGGATGAGATTAGGGTTTGAGGGTGGGTTGGGTTTTGAATGATTTCAGTACTTGGAGTTTTATGAAGTGGGTTTGAGTTTTGGTTTCACTGCAAATGTTTGAGATATTCTCGGTCTTCTGCCATTGATGGAGCTTTGAGGGAGGAGAGGGGAAATGTAAGATTAAGAGAAGGAAGGGTAGAATCGTCAATGCATACATTTTGTTAACAGAGTAACACAGAATTTCATTTCGCATAGATGAGGGGTCTGTTTGGGTGCTTTTAAAGCATGAGAGAGTATAGATGAACGGGTCTCCGTGGAATGTAACCAAATTTTATTTCTGATGAGTATGGGCAACATAATGCCACCTACCTACAATTGACAGAGAAAAGGAAGCGAAAGATTATAAAGAGTGATAACTACTGAGGGATGCTAAGCTCTCAATGGTCAATATTAAGAGACCATGTCACAGCAATATGCGAGTCACTAATTAGTGCAATTTTCAGCTTCACTTATCAGTTATCACCATCTATGTCAAAGTACATCAAATTCACAAGCATTAATGTGTGATCAAGATAAATTACTAAGGACGAGATTAAGATAAAAGACGGTAAACAAGCAAATACCTCACGTAGCACGTCAGTCATAGCAGTTTCAGAAGGTGCTACTCGTAGTCTTGATAAATGAGACTTGTGAAAGGCCTGCAAGTTGAAATCAAAGAGATCAGTGATCAAAGAAAACCATTGAATTTTCTAGATGGTATGTTGTCATCAATAGGCCAGATATCAACTACACTCAAACCATTTAGCACAAAATTTCAATTTGTACTGCAATGCGGTTGTATCCTAGCCAAAGATATTTATGTTTCCCAATAATACTGACTGATCTACGACTAAACCCAACCAAATAAACAAGCTTGATTAGCTCCAACTCTTCCGGGGTCACTGAAATTTCAAGAAATGACCTCCGTGTAAGTTCAAATGACTGCAACATTATTTCACTACAACTCAGGGATCATTAATCTTTACAATTTCAGAGGAAAGAAATTACAAGAAGCCTTTATGCCGATAAATTAGCTTATTCAACTCTTTATACCATGACCGGGCAGTTCCAATGAAGAACTATTTATTGTCCCCAGGCAAGTTGAAGCATAAGTAATTCCAAACAAGGAGCTAGACATTAATTACATGACTGCTGGAACCTTGAGTACCAAAAATAAAATCCACATTCCACAATACACAATACACGATTCCTGCATGAACAAAAAACCTACCTTAATTGCATAATGCATCCCATTAATGGTGCTTCGGTAAAGTACCTGTGGCATAAGCAAGGACGTTAGACTAGAGAATAAGCCTCCTGCAGCACATAAAAAGTCCCACAAATTGACTTACCACTTTTCCATAACTACCAGAGCCAATCTTGAATTCGCGGACATATTCATTTATCATTTTGTTCCCGTTTTCATCCTGAAAGTTAATGCAAAAGTTTCAGTACTCACCAATACTATTATCAAATATCAACACGTGATATGATATTATTATGATGTGTACTGTGTGTACAATAGGTTTTCTCAGAGTATAAACATTAGAGTGACAATATTAGCATGGAAGATAGACACCACAAAATCTAGTTGCATTTACGACGAAACAAGCATGCACACACAAAATAGGAGTTAGCTTCAATCGCCTACCTCGTGGAATACCATTCATCGTTGTTGACGCATTAGGATAGAAGCATTCACATGGAATGAGGATAAAGAATTTAAATCTCCAAAATGAGGTAGCATTCGCAACAACGCAGAGTTAAATTTTGTAGTTACTAATACCCAGGCAGATATTTAGGACAAAGAAAATAATACATAAAGATAATAGCATAACTTCTCTACTTTCTCTGGTGACAACTTAGAAGTGCCATCAAAATGTACTCCCTGCAGAATTGAACCAAACAATAAATACAAATTTCTTGGGTAATAAAATTCATAGGAATGCCAACCTCAAGCAGAAGAAGAGGCAAACAATTTGATTCCGATCCATAAACTTAACCACCAACACATCCAGATATAGTTATATATGGTCTTAGCGTCGTGAAAGACAGAGACAGAGCCTTGAAGTGGGCGGAGCCGCGGAGGTGGCACGTGCCACCCCCAAGTCCCAAAAAATCTATTTTTTTTATAGCAAGAGCAATGTTATTCTTCAAAACGCATGTATCATTTTTGGTATTAAGCATATTGATGAGTGATAAGTCGATGAATGTGTTTAATTTTTGGGTATTAAGTATGTTGATGGATGATTAACCTATAAAAATATGTATCTTTTGGGTATTATAAATAATTAATTTAATAACACTTGTACCATTTGTTATACTAATTACTCCCTCCGCCCGTAACAAGAATCCATTACCAAAAAACCTCCATTTCTCGGATAAAAAAATAAAACACTTCCGTGCATGATTTCTTACATTTCTTGACACAAAATTAAAGAACTAATTGAGATTTTTATCCAAAAGTTACAGGTCGTTTTTTGATAAACTATCGTTGTGGGACAACAAGAGGGACAATAGTGATTTTGGGTGCCACCTCCAAGTCGGAATCCTGGCTCCGTCCCTGATGAAAGATTTCTTGCACCCCTAAAAAAAAAGAGCACAGTAGAATCTCATGAACCACCTTTCCATTTAACACAGGCTCTTCAACACTTACACAGCCATGAAAGGGTTCCGAGAACAATAAAGCAGATTGAAGAGACAACAAACTGCTGCCGCAGAGCAAAACTTTTCAACAAAGCAATAGTAGTATCCATACAAAATTCAGCTAAATACCTCTGATCGAATAAGCTTGTGGGTTTCCTTAACAGGAAATTCCCTACAGATCAATCCACGTTGAGTTATATCCATGAGAATCTCTTCAGTACGCTTGGTAGGGCTCCGCAGCTCACCATTAACACCATGTCTTGTATCACTTTCATCAACATTTTGTGAACAATCATCCTCATCTTCTAGCTCTTCATCCAGCAAAAACTCGGGTATCGCGTGATTTCCCACGCGTGCCTTGGGCTTTGCTAACATTTTGGGTTTCTTGGCAAATGCTAATCCGAAACAATCGCAGCAGCCCATTTGAGTCACTCTCTCAAATGAAGAGCTCCTACCAAACATAACCTTAAGCCTTCAAGTGAAAAATTGCAACTTCCGGCAATAAATTAACAACTTTGATCACAAAACCTGAAGAGAAAAACATTTCTTAACATTACTATGTACGTCAGACAATAAATCACATCCCTCACTTGGCAACCACCAAACATAAAATCTTTCAACGGTACAGCTCATGCCAAAATTTCGAAACAGACAAAATACATCTGAGTTATCAAATTAATCCCATATTAAAGTGGAAACAAGCTAAACAAAGTAATTTCTCTGTAAATGAGTGTTTAGGTTCATAAGGAAATACAGAACATAGATGCTAACCAAGCTTATAAAGCTTTGTGGGCTCCGAGCCCTGATCTGCTCCGCTACTGCAGTGGATGCCACTCAGAAATATGAAAGAAATAGCTGATCAAATCGATGCTGCTGTGATTCAACGCCGACATTTCAATTATTCAAGTTTATAAACAACGAATGCAGGCCACTATTCACTCTTCAAACCACCAATGCCTTGACCTTTTCCACCACAACAAAAAAAAAAAAAAGAGAAAACAAAGAAGTCAGAGAAATTAGTATCAAAACAACCAATAAGAAGCATAGCATGAAATTCAAGAAAGGACAAATGTCATCTAGAGCAATTCAGACCACAGCACAGCACGAGTGAACAATTAGTTAAAATTTCTAATCGAGCTCACCAGAATCAAATTATACAAAATTACATAAAATGTATAACACGAAGCATCGTTTAAGAAAACTGTTAATCGATGGCGAAAGCAAATAGAAAACCCTAGCTCCAACTGATCGACCCCTTTTGAAAAAATCAAAAAAAAATTCCTCGTGTAAAACCCAACCCACATTATCAAATAAACAAATCAATCGATTAACCTACCGATTGGCAATCGCTGAGGGAGATGATAAGAAAGGCTGGATCCCATTCATGCCATGTTCGGAGAAAGAAGGTTGAGAGAGAGAGAGAGCGCTACAATGTAGATACAATAAAGGTCGTATGAAACTAGGTAGATAGGTAGAGTGTGGACTGTGGAGACTGGAGTGTGTGTTTTCCCAGACGGAGAAACAAGAGACGAAAAGGCGAAGAGAGAGAGAGTAAATTTTTTTGCATGCGCGGGTGGGTACACGTGGCCGAGTCAACGTGATGCCCGAACCCTGCATCTACATTGTCCAAAAGTATATTGGAAGATCCGGATTAAAACTCTGTCTCTCCTCCTCCTCTCTCTCTCTCTTCTTTTCTTTCTCCCGTTTCTCTCTCCACAATCCGAACCGTTCAAAACCAAAATGGACGCCTAGATGCGCGCGCGAGGGTACCACATGTTACCCACTCGGCACTGAAAAACTGGGGATAACAATTTCTTCATATCCAATGGATATCCATCCCGCCCATATGGAGCCAGGGTTTATCCAAAAATATTACCTAATAGTAGCAGGTATGGTGAGATTTAAAGAATACCTGCTCAGATATGGAGCGGATATAATTTTGTTATCCCCGCCCCCAAATCCCCATACTCGATTATATATACTATATAAATTATACATACGCATATAGATTGAAAAGAATCTTGAGTATTATATACTTGCAGAAATGATTGCTTGTAGAGCAAATTAAATCATGTCAATTACTACTTGTTATAAACTACATAATATACTAAGAATATCATTACAGGTTCTAGTTCCTAAAATGATGTTTCTGCTTTATTTTGTCCAGTCATTTTATTTTATTTTTAAATTTGTTGGTTTGGTGTTTTATGAAACTTAGAAACTTAGAAATTGATGTTTGCTTGGATTGGTTTTTGGTTAGACTACTGTTATTTTTTCTACATTAGTGGTTAGAATAAGATAATTTGAAATTTTTTTACTTTGTATTTTTGTTGGTTTGAATTATCGGGTTTGCTCTTTGATTTCATTATTGACTTCTTATACATTTTGATTTGAATATAGTATATTTGAGGAATCCCTGAGATCCAACGGGATGTGGGTTTGGTACTTTATCAAATATCCCCAGTGGGAATTGGAGCAGAGATGATAAAAGACTCCCCAATTGGAGATGGGAGATAGAATAGGATCCCCGATCCATACCTTCGTTCCTATGAAAAACTCCTCGAGGGAGAGAGAGAGTGCGCGCGGTGGCTGCGACCATATGCTGATACTAGGGCCTGCTTATAAAATTCGGACAAAACGTGAAATCGTTCTAAGCCGAATTAATTTGAATATTTTGGATTGGAAGTTTGGAGCTATAGATTAATGATCCGGCCAGGAATTAAAAAGAAAAAAATTGTGACTCGCAATTCGATTTTCACTATGAAATTGGGAGTTAACCTGAACTGGACAATGAAATTTTTTTTTCAGAAAAACAAAAATAAATTCTTTTTTTAAATCATACTTTGATTTTTTTTTTTAGGCTTTATGGAACCTAGAATGTAATGCAGAGACTTATGCACTATTACTATAAGGGATATTTGATGTAATGGTTGCTTTGAATCTGGAATGGTGTACTATTGCATTCCTACAATGCAAAGAAAAATGATAATGCACCTTTTTTTTTTTTTTTTGAGCAACAGAAAAAAGTGGAAAATGATATTGCACCTTGAACCTTGAAAATGGTAAGCGATAGAGCTATTGGATATCCCACACTGTATCTTGGGATCAGGTCCCACTCTCCCCCTCCCCTATGTAATAGAGCAGGAATAACGAATGACAGAAAAAAAAAAAAAAAAAAACCCCCTTGAAAATGTAATTCTTCATGTATTGCATTTTCCCCCCTTGTAATGCAGGTTGCTATTTATTTTTTTTTAACTTGTTGGTTGCTATTTTCCTTATGGAATGTCATCCGTGGATAAAATCGGGATCGATCTGTAACTCACAAATTTCACTCTCGACCGTTTATCTAGATGTTTTGGCTTGGATTTTTTTTTTTTGTCCTTATTCAATTTTTTTTCTCATTTGCTCGTTTTGCATCGATCTTTTTGTGGATTATTAGTTTGTCTGGACAAAAGGAATCTAAAAAGTAAAAAAAAAAAAACTAAACTTAAATATTTGTGAATAAAGACAAATAATCCAATAATCCACACAAAAAAAATTATCTTTACTGAACTTTTTAAAAAATTTGATTATAATTTTTTACTTTTTAGATTCCTCTCGTAACCAAAAATCCACACAAAAAAATCGACGCAAAACTAACAAATGCGAAATTTTTTTGAATAAGGATTTGCTAAAACATCGAGATAAACGGTCTGCAATGCATTTGAAGAGAAGCTGGGTCCTAATCCGGCTAGCTCAACCTTAGGCCAGATGATTTTTGGGGTTTGCATTTGGATCTGGATGATGAAATGATTTTTTTTTTATTTTTATGTTTCCGATTTACCTAAAAAAACAAAGACTCGACATGTTTTTACAAGTCTTTTGTATTTTTATATTCTCCTATTAGAAGTGGATACCAATCTAATATAGTATTGCAGAATGACTTTTGGTGAGGAGGAATGTGGATGCGACAAGTGCCGCAATTTAATTCGATTGTCATAGAATTTTCAAACAACACATGTAACATTACTCTTATTACCACTCTTAAATATTATCTATAAATAGGTTACATAATACTACTGTATTTATAACTTACCTTAATTGTCTCCATTCATAACGCATTTGAAATTTGAGTAGAAGATTTTGATGCCATGATTAGATAATAGATTTTATCAACTATGCAATAAAAATTCTATCCGGTATGTGACCTTCAACAAAGGATATGTGACCTTCAACAAACGAAAAAGAATTGGAAGAAAGGTTGATTCTATCCGGTATGCCATGTTTAATTTCTACTCTATTTCCAAATAGACACGATGACACATAAAAAGTCAAAAGTCCCGTGAATTTGCAGGGTTTACCTTTTTCACAATTTTTTCTAGCATTATAATGTGCTTTGGCACACGAGTTGGCATTTCACATTTAGTTACTGGAAGAATCAAAACACCGGGCTATTAACTATTCTATGAAAGTTGTTGAAGAGAGAGCCAATGAGGCACACTGTTTATTTTTTCTGGCATTATAAGTTATACCCACACTATTTATTTTTAATTTCCCGTGCATAGCACGGGTTTTACGCTAGTTCTATATATGCAACAATGCTTTAGATTGCTATTCCTATTAGAAGTGGATATCAACTCTTTAGATTGTTAATCCTTCTGTTCCAAAAAGATTGTCCAGTCTGCAGACTACAAATCAAGAATTAAATTTTTAGTATAGTTTTCGTCCAAGGAAGTTCAAACTTTTTCTTGTTAAATTAAAAGAAATTGTTGATATCTAGTAAGTAGCGGCAAAAAATTTGAATTGGACTGGACAAACTTTTTTGTTATAGAGGTTTTATTACATATTTCTTTTATCCTTACGTCGCACAAAAATATAGAGTTAATTATTATTTTTCTAACCAAGTAGTGCATTAAAAATGAATGTCAATACCTTTCTGTTTATGTTATGGAATTTTAAATTTTCATGTCATTCTCATATAATACTAATTGATTACCATGCGTAAAAGAGGACAGTTATTTATTTTTGGAGAGTGGAGGTGGACGCAGGGAACTTGATACTCATGGATGAGGACTCGGATGTTCTTGAGGGATGGTAGGCCATGCCAAACCCCAATAATTCGTTCTGGGGTTTTGACTTTTGAGGAGGTTCCTCAAGCGTGTTGTTAAAACCCATTTGACACTCATTTGATCTATTGATTTTATTGGGTAATTCAAACCGCTCGGATCAAACTTGGCCCTAGAAATTAGCACCCATTTGCCACCAACAGGACCGTTGGAGTCTTGCCCAGGATCTTGACCCTTCCACTATTCCCTAGACTATCTCCCTCGGATTAGGGAATTCGGTAGGGAGGCCTATGAGTCATCGGATGTGTTTTCAACGGTCTTAATTTCATCTCGGCACTTTGCCAATCCTAGCCGTCCATTGCCAAGATAAAATCCGAGCCATTGATTACCGAGATCAACGGCTCGGATGCACCCCACAGGCCGCCCTCCAGGACCCTGGGTCCACCTCCCTCATCTTGTGGGTTAGTTTTTAGGCAGAAATGTGTGACCAGAAAATGCATAAAATGTACTGTTTCTAAAATCTCCATTCCTCTTTCTGTGAGAATTGGACCAAATTTGTGGCTTTTCTAGGAGCTGTTTGGAAATCAGATTGCAGACAACATGAGTTGCATCAACAGACCTCAGGAGCATTGAAAATGGGCTGCCTTGAAATGGAAAACCATGTCCTCCAGTGAGACTTCTGTAATCTATTTTGCGTACGATTCATAATAGAGGAAATTTCTCTGAGTCATCTAGCATTGGATTTGGCCAAAATCTAGCATTGGATTTGGCCAATCATTTCCTTATTCAGTAGTAAAATTCGACGATGCTTTGCTTGCACCCGAATGTTACACTGTCCGATCTCTTCATGTACAAGCTGCTTCTACTGCTAAACTCTTGGTCACTCCTACACATGGGTCGCCAAATGTATCAATGGAGACATCGACGCGGCAACTCTCCAATCCAACACAGGCCTGCACAAGTTATTCATACACAAGTTATTTACATACCGATTATTTCGGCTGAAAATGTTTTCATCCGGAAAATATTTTTCACGAAAAAAGTTTTTCATAAAAGTGTCTTATGTCTGATAAGGAAACCGGTTTCTCGTGTTTGGCCGTAATCCTGTAATGATGGTGCAAATGACTACAGTAGAGGTGTGTGGCTGTGGTTGAAAGGCAGCTTGGTGGTGGTGGTGTGGTATCGGTGCCGATTCGAAAAACGTTGTTCACCTTTGAAAATTGAAAAAACGTGTTTTGGTCAAGATCAACTGTTTTCAGCTGATTTTCATTTTTCATCGTACCAAACCCAACAAAACACACAATATTTTCCATAGTATGTTTTATGATGAAACAGACTAAGCGTTGAATCAAATAGGAAATGATGCAGAAAGATAACCAAAACAACGACAAACGATTGACCAAAAGAGAGAGCACCTTCTGTACTACGGAAAGAGCCTGGGAGCTGTTGCAATTGCCATGGCTAAAACTTCCACAAGTCCCGCTAGGAGTTCCAAAGCTTGCAAATTCTATCGAAGAAATGACCTGATTAGGGGAAGGACATTCCAGTGATAGAACAGGCCCTGGTGTATTCCCCCCCGTCTTCTGGTTTGATCTCCACATCTCCACCGGTTGGGGGTGAGATTCTGAAACATGAGAGCACAAGCTTCCTATCTCTCTTGTGGCAAAAGATAGTTGTGTCGGATCCCCTCCCATTTCCTCAAACAACACCAGGGTGTTGCCACTCGGTCGTAGCCACGATCTAGGCACGTGGTACCTACCAGTGAGATCAGAACCAAGACTTTAGGGCAACTCTGACAACACTACCTATTTTTTTCACCAGATTTTAGAGCAACCGATAACAATGGATTTCTTATTTCATAGTCACTTATCAACTAGCAAACATTGCTCTCTATCTTTTCTCTAATCTACTTAAATCAATAAATCTAATGCTGTGGAGAAAGAAATATATGTGGACAAAAGAAAAGCATGTGTGAGGTAGGTCTATAGTTGCTCCCCTCATAGAAAGCAATACGGGGAGTCTGTTGGAGACTTGGAGTCGAGTTCTTCAGAAATAACTATCCTTGATCTCTAAAATGGAAGTCCAAAATCAGTTTTAAGTGCTCTTACTTGAGCTAAGGCAATCTGTTTTAGCGAAAGCTCAAAACTTACAGTTGCTGAGAAGGTTTCCCACAATTCTTGAGGCACTTGTTTGAAGAGTAAGAGCCTGCATAATTGCAGGAGTCTGTACAACCGCTAGTTGGAGCAGTATAAGTTGGCCAATAACGCCCTATGCTTTGCCCATTCACCCATGCCTCGCCTTTTCCCATTCCCGTGAAGTCCAGTGCAATTGGCTTGGTGCCAGGAGGGGTGTCAAAATCTGTCTGAATCAACAAGTGGTGTTCTCTGTATTAGCATTCTTAAGAATTGAGCCAAAGTTCTTCACAATGATCTTGTCAAAAAAGCGACCACCACATTTATCTATTGCCAGGTAATTTTCTCCACAAATGTAGTAATATTTACTGAACCATGCTATAGCATGCCTCCTGATGAAGTCTTGGGTCTTCCGCAGTTTTTCTTGGGGCCCTTAATTTGCCTAATCTTTTTTTGTAGTGAAATTAATTTGCCTATTCTGTAAGCGTAAAAGAAAGATATGATGTTACCTTGTACCAAATCAAGGATTGCTTCTTGGGTAAGGCAGCTCCTGATACCCAAGCTGAAGAACCTCCATTGGAGAGGCCCAACTCTTCACCTTTTAGTCCAGTCTGCACCAAAAGTGACAGAAATAAGTGTAGATCTGAATATTCCTGCGTTTGGTACTTAAGTACATCAAACTTAAGACTTTACTAATATGAGACTTACACTGCAAGGACGGAGTAAGGATTTTTGCATAGGGGGATGGGATATACATATACATATATATATATATATATATAGTAGGGTTTTTCAAAATTGTAGCTGGGGCGACAGCCCCTACTATCCCCTTGCTTACGCGCAAGTTCAATGTCCAGTTCCTATATTTCCTATGGGATGAGAACTGTTTAGCAAATAACTATAGCTGGAATTCTGAAATCAAAACGAACTTGTATACCTGATATGTCCACTGCAGTGATGAGAGATCACTGGTAGATCCATTATTTACACCTACCAGCTTCACTGGACCAGTAATCCCTGCACCCTGCTCATCGAAGAATGCTCCATAGTTCTGGACCAGTGTTGATGTGGTTCCATTATATCATGGTCAGTGATATTTTGATCCTCTAAACTTGATAAAAAAAAACCCGATAACAGGGTGAATGCTAAAGTAAATTTAATCAGGAAGGTCAAACCTGAAGTCCAACTGTCAAACTCAAGAGATCGATGCTATTCTTTCCGGAGGTGAGAGTGATGGGAATATCAATGGAAACCTTAGCATTGTTACTGTTTCCTTTACTGCTCCCTACAGTGAACCATATGACAGTTTCTCTTTCGGTAAGTACAATTTCATCAAACGACCGAGGCACTATTGGAAAAAGCAACCAAGACAATAAGGTCTTAACGAAACTTTTATCCATTTGGCAGCCTCACAGAATTATAGGCCAATCAAATGGTTTGAAATGACATTCTTGATGAAGCAAATGAAGTTTTGGACAACACTAAGGCATTTGTTCAGATCAGGAATTTGCTGAGGGATTTACGAAGCGATGGGAATACAATTAGGAAACCAAGAATAAATTTAGCTTCTTCCATTTCATTATCTTCTCTCTTTTCTTTCCTCCCATTGACCCCATCACAAATTCCTGATCCATGTTAATCAAAAGTGATAAAATTGGCACATGGTGATGAATCATAATAAAATGCCAATATATGAGTAGTATTTTCACAAGTAATGGTCCATAACAAACAGAGTAACATATGAGAAGGAAGAAAGAGCAAATCAACTTCCAAATTACGTAGAAACAGCAAATAAACATGTATACGAGGAAAAAAGCCCCTCTAATAAATATGTCCTTGAACATCTTTTGCTTGTATCACCTGCAAGTTTCCCATTAACATAAGCATGAAGGGCATGGCCAAGAGATTCCACATGAAGAACTGTTTGAGATCCATCTTTAAGAAAAGGCTCATCACCCTGAATCTTAGTGCTGCAAAAGTATACAGGAAGAGTTACTGAAAAAGCAAACATATCAAAGCCATTGGTTTCAGATCACAACTAAGAACATATCTTTGTTACCTTAACGAATACCATAGATAGTCACTTTTGTCAGCTGTAGTATTTATTTGTTCGAATAATCCCGGTTTCGTGATTGCATTGTTACTCGAGATACCGACTGGTTCATTAAACCAACTCCAGCCTGACAGAAATGCTCCTGAAGCATCAACTGCATCACTTGAATATTGACGCACAAATTTTGGAATTGTAGCTGCAGAATTAATCTGCCACAGAAAAGTATGGAAATTGACTTGCACTGATAATGCAAAAAGAAAACATCCTAATTAAAGTGATCCCAGATGAAATGGAGCAAAAATTACTTAATTGGACGTCTAAAGAAGGTATCCAGGAGCCCCAATCGCAAAACGTAGTTGTAACAAGAGTTCTTGCGCAGTAATTATAGACATAAACCAAAGAAGATGATGCTAACCTTTGCAGTATTAAGCACTACGTTTTTGCAGTCAGGTAAGATGCTCACAGACCATGGGGGTAACAGATATGAATTGCCGTTGAAGTTCACAGTTGCATCTGATTGGGTACCAACATTGGCTAGAAAAGCAGCACATAAACCTGAACCTGTTTTATAAACACTTGCCTGAAATAGGAAACATACTTTTTAAGAAAAACAAAATTCCATCATAAGCTGCAGGATCTATAAAACGCAAATTTGGTTTCACAACGCGTACACATTTCGCTAAGCGAAGAAGTAAATATTGTCTCACTATTGTTGTAGAGAAACTGAGCCAAGTATGACAATAGTACATTTAAATTAGTGAATTTTCAGTTTGCAAGTGCTGCAAAATGTGTTTTTTGTGCAATAACCAGCTGTCTTGCAGCAACCATAAAAAACCGGCTGCATCTATACAGAGGAAGAAGTTCGGATATATTTATTAGGTGAAATGTCATGGATTGATATAACTTCCTTTCCCGGGCAAGTAGTTTGAAAACAAAGTATTGTCTAAACAAAATATTTTTTTTGGGGTAATTTCTAACAAAATATTCATTTGATCTAGCATGCATATCACCCTCATTTCTGAAAGCATTAGATTGTTGGACAAACACAGCTAATCACACAGAAAAAAAATGTTCCCGTAATGGTTGACTACAAGATTATTGCTATACCTCCAAATTTGTACCGAGAGAACTAATTGTTGGATCTGTGGCCACCATTGCCTGTTCACAAAGTTTTATGGCTTTATGCACGTCTTTTAGGTGGCCCCACTTAGGTTGTCTAAGAAGTCCTGCAACATTGGGAAAAATTAAAAAAAAACCCTTTTATAGATGGAAGATAGGCTTCAACTTTCAGAAAGCAAAAAAATCATATAAGTAAGGCTGCATATTTTGTCCAACTAATGACCATTACTTCAATTCGGCAGGCAGTTAAAAGTTCTACATGACTGATGGAAGGAGAAAAGCATACCATACTCATCAATTGGAGCATCATAATCATAACTTGTAGCAATGAATGGCCCACCCGTACTCCGGCCAAAGTTAGTCCCACCATGGTACTAGTAATGCAACCAAAGCATATTTCATTTATATAGTCGCTTTGTCGTTGATTCAAACCTGTGTAATATATAGAATGAACTCCTCAAGTATAATAGACGCAAAGATTAAAAAAATTACCATGTAGTAATTTTGGAAGGTTCCCCCGCGCTGGAAAAAACGTGCCACAGCAAAAGCAATGTCTTCCACGGGTCTGTAGGGCACAGCACCGCCAAATGATAGAAACCTAAAGGTTCCAGATAACTAGAGTGGGTGAAACCAGAAGGATCAAAAGGAAAGAAACCTGAACTTTGACATGATCAACGTTTAATCCAAACGATAAAATACTATGAGGGGCTAAGAATCCGATATCTCACCATCCAGTCCAATTCTCAGTCCACATTTTCGGTCTATTGGCAGAAGCAGGGGTGAATTGGTCACAATAAAATCCATTGCAAGTGTTAATCTGTAAGCATTTGAATTTACAAAACATGTGTATATAAAAATGTGTCCACAAATATTGATTTTTGGATAAGTAAACAGATAAATTTCTTAAGTTTTGACGTCAACAGAAGAACATAAATATTCTTTGAGGAACGAAAATCACCATAGGATCGGGTGCATCCGCTTGCTGGCACATCACCCAAGGCACTCCTGTATCCAAAGACGTAGCCATGCTTGCTGCCCAATTTATATAACTTTTGGCAGCAGATCCATATGCCGAATCAATATTTCCATATTCGTTTTCAATCTAATCACAAGATTAGCCACTACCCACCTCTTAGAATACTCAATCATTAAAGAGTCAATTGCTCATCAAAAGAAATAAAGTAACAAAGGAAAAGGACACCACACCAACTAATAAAAATGCTGCACAAATATGGCCAAACAATGGGCCAGGAATCATCAAGAACAAGTAACTAACCTGAGATAAGATAATGGGTCCACCTTGGGATGCATACAGATTTTCTTGCTTCATCAAGTCTACGATCTTGGCCGTAAATCGCTGCATTTCCGTCTAAAAACAGAAGGCATTTGACGATTCAGATGAATATAGCATGAAATTTTTTAGTGCAGAAAACAGTAATCAGAGGGGATGGATACCTTGAATGGTTCATTATCAGTTCGGAACTTGATTCCAGGTATGAAATGCAACCAAAGAGGAAATCCACTGTTCACAAATGAAAAAGAAAATGTGTCTAAGTTGTTACAAAGTCTTCAAATCAGAATGCAAAATTTTCATTTCAGTTTTACCCATAGTTCCATTCAGCGCAGACATAAGGACCGATTCGGAGATGGGCATATAAGCCAGCTTCCCCAATCAATTTGACAAATTTAACTAAATCTTTTCTTCCTTCAAAATCATACTGCAAACAACAAAGACAAGTTACTAATAATACTCAAGTCCTTTTTTGCTCACTTCAGAATCTTTTAATTAAAAAAAGTACAGAATAATACGACCGATTAAAATATTTCAGATATTAGCCGAAGTAATTAATACATACTCTGTTTGGCTGCTGAGAAAATTCAAGAAATTATTTTTCAATTTTGAACCGCAGAGTGCTTACTCTAAAATTAATGGAATCGGGGGCTCTATTGTCCTTGAGGGACAGCATGCCCCGCCATCTTCCAATCTAAAACTCTTCGACGAAGAGGACTCTTCACCGAAAGAGTTTTATTTTAAATCCGGACTATTGATTATCGGGACATACGGTTCGGATGTCATTTCCATTTCCGTAGTTTTCTTTCATTTTTTTCTGGACAACCAAACGGAGGCCACTCGAGGTGAAAAAGGATTTGTGCAAAACAATAGTACCTTATTTCGAACTGGTTCGTGTAAGTCCCAGAAAACATAGGTCTCGATCACATCCAATCCTCCGTCTTTAGATTTCTGGATAAGGTCTGCCCACATCTGCACCAATTATTGTATCTAGTCATCTATACATACATTTAGTGAGAGAACTCATAGCCAAGTTTTAGAGAGAGAAAATTCAGAAACAGAGAGAGAGAGAGAGAGAGAGAGAGAGAGAGAGACTGACGTCGGGAGTGCTGCGGGGGTAATGAATGGAGCCGGAGATGAGGACCCTGCGCTTGCCGTCGATCACCAGGGCTCGATGATCGTACGTGACGTTGGCACCAAACGTGGTCGTCTGAAGAACTCCGACCAGCAGAAACGAGAGAATCAGCAGCAAATGCTCCGTCCACCATCTCATTGTATAATTACCGGCCAATGTGAAAACAAAAACTTCGTCCAACTGTTTCCAAAAAGTGTTTTTGCTTTTGCTTTGCTTAAATGCTTTGCAAAACACAGAAGTGGAAAAAACGAATCAAAAATTTGTGGAAAACAGACAGGGGGATAAGCTATGGCGAGCCGGACACGACACGCTTTATGGTCTATTTTTATCAGCTCGGTTGATTTCTCTCTCCTCTTTCTCTCTCCCAAATGATGATGCTTTCATATATGAATGTGCTGCTGCAGGCATTTTCCCACTGACTGATAGTGATAGGCTCGAAACACAAGGACAAAATACTGTGTACCGACTTGCGGTTCAATCATGCAATACGGACACAACTTGATTGGGAAAAAATGAACCAAGTCTTGCAAAAGAAAATACTAAAAGAAATGCAGCTATAAATAACGCGAAATGTTGTGGGAACCGAATGATTCGACCCGTTCAGTAATTTTGAAATAAGTAATTTTTTCAAGGACTACGTGAAAAATCGGCTCAATCAAATGAGTACAAGTGCTTGATCTAATCTTTTAAATTTTACATTCACGATTACTGTTGGAATTATACCTTGAATTTTTAGACGTTCGAAACCAAGGAACCCTAACACACTACAGGGAACCCTGTGGGGCTCCCTCAAAAGGATTCACTCAAGAAGTCTAAAGCCTTAGAGGCCACACGGCTCCTATTTATAAGAAAATACAGAAAATTAGGTTAAAACTCTAAAAAAATGCGCAGCCACACATAATCCGTACGGAAACTCGGACAAAACTGCCGGGCGACTTAATTCCCGCCTGGGGCGGGATTTCCAGAATTCTGGTATATAGAATAATTGTTAACTGCAAGGAGTTTGGGCGAAATAGGTATGAGAAATTAATTAGTGAGGTCGCATGTTCAAATTTTTTGGAGACCAAATTAAACTTTGGGGTTACTAGAGAGTTTGCTCAGTCATTAATTTCACGATCCCAAATCAGTCAAGGTACATGCAAGCTGGCTCAAAGATCCGGTTATTTTA
>JAXBDA010005160.1:0-25591 GCA_036023075.1 Gaultheria prostrata
TTTGGGTGGCTGGGTTTAATCCGGCCCCACCCTTACCACCATCCGCCACCGACCTATCACCACCACCGTCACCCGCCAACTCTCCTCCCTTCTCAGCCTCATCTTCACCCCTCTCCACCGCACCGGTACCCACTGGTGGCACCACAACCCCTGTGGTGCCTGCCTCCGCCCCTGCCGCGCCACCTTGAGCGCTCAAATCAATCGGTGGTGGCACCACCGCACCAGCCCCACCTCTCTCCACCGACGGCGAGTCCACCGGAGGCTGTGACTCATCGATGTTCTCCATAAAACCAGTGAATGAAGCACGAATCGAACTCGGACTGAAATTAGACAAAAAGGTGTACGGGAAACCCTAGAATTTGGGGGTTTGTGATTTTGAATGCAAATCAAGAAGAAAAATGGAAGGTTTCGGTCAGAATCAAGAGAGGGATACAAGAGACTGTTTCTGGAATTTTTGAACGCAGTGGAGAGGGGAAATGACGATTGAACGAGACTAAAATGGAAGTTGGAGCTCTGAACCGTCGTCCCTGTTCAGGGGTTCAAGCGCTTAATTGATCCTTATGAGCGCTGAAGGGCCAGTAGGGGAGTTGAGCGCTCAAAGTATGGAGGTTGAGCGCTCAAGTCAAGTTGAGCGCTCGACAGGAAGCCCTGAGCGTTCAAATCCAATCTGGGCAGATTTGCCTACTTTCTTTGCAAGCCTTTCAGGGGCATTTTTGGGCATTCCTCATTATTTGCTAGCGTACCTTGGACTTGTCGGTCCCAACCAATGGAGTGTGAATGAACCTGAAAATCTAATTCTCATTGATTACCTACTTTTGGCCTTTAAAGTCATTTAATCAATCAAAGCGTGTTGTGTTAATCATCTCATCTCACGTTAGCGTATGCGTGACTCATGTTAATCATCTCATCTCACGTTAGCGTATGCGTGACTCATGTTAATCATCTCACTTCACGTTGGCGTATGCGTGACTCATGTTAATCATCTCACTTCACGTTGGCGTATGCGTGACTCATGTTAATCATCTCATCTCACATTAGCGTATGCGTGACTCATGTTAATCATCTCACTTCACGTTAGCGTATGCGTGACTCATGTTAATCATCTCACTTCACGTTGGCGTATGCGCGACTCATGTTAACCATCTCATCTCACGTTGGCGTATGCGTGACTCATGTTAACCATCTCATCTCACGTTAGCATATGCGTGACTCATGTTAATCATCTCACTTCACGTTAGCGTATGCGTGACTCATGTTAATCATCTCACTTCACGTTGGCGTACGTGTGAATCATGTTTAGTAGGCTTATTTCGCGTTAGCATATGCACGAATCATTTCGACTTCGGTCTGAAAACCAAGTGCTCGATCAAATCATGCTTAGGGGACCGAGCGTCCGTCTAAGCCAATTTTTAACAAACATTTGTATGAATCATTTTCCAACGATCGCTTGCACAAAACTATGTGTTTTAATCATGAAAGTGCTTGTATTCATAGCCCTGAAGAACTACGCTGGTCTGATCCCTACAACGGGGTACGTAGGCAGCTCATAGAGCACGACCAATCAATTTTGATATTTTCCTTTACAGCTTGAGATGTATCACGGGGAACGAGTTGGGCTGTCTATGTCTTGAACGTCACTAATGCCAAACAATGGTATTGAGTCCCGTCCAAGAGGGGCAACTGTAGACACCCCAATTTTGAACCCGGGATGCACTCGGGCACTCCCAATGACGAAACAGACCAATCATGGTTACCCGAGGCTTGTGAAAAGGAGCTTGAACTTGCACCAATCAACCTAACACCACCTAACAAGCCAAAATAACCCAAGAACCATCCAACCAAGCAAAACCACCAAGAACCTTGAGCGCTCAAGATTGAGGCCTTGAGCACTCAATCTCTGAAGAACACCTTGAGCGCTCAAGATTGAGGCCTTGAGCGCTCAATCCCTGAAGAACACCTTGAGCGCTCAAGATTGAGGCCTTGAGCACTCAACTCTGGTCCAGTCAGCAATTCTGCAGAGCATCTAATCATGAGATTTCCCTGCATAGGGAGCGTCTGGGATGATCTTCTATGATTCCTATACGTACAATACACTCTACCATCATCCTAAAACTACCCCTAAACTCCCCCTAATCCCCCATTTAAAAAATCAAAAACCCATTTTTCTCTCTCCATTTTCCCTCTCATTCTCCCTCTATAAAAGCCAGCCCCCCACCCCTGGTTTGAGGAGGAGGAAGACAGATATTCTAGCCCCTCTCCTGTCTCTCAAACAATCCAGAAATCGTTCTCTCTCTCTCTACAAAACCACCCAACCTTCCATCAAAACCATCAACAAAAACCATTCTTCAATAAAAATACCTATCCATCCATCATCTAATCCACCATCACCACTGTGTGTTTCATCAAAAATACCACTCCAATCAGCCTGTTATACTATAATCCAAGCAAAACAAGCATCAAATCCTTTTTGATCAAGTCCAAAAGGTAGTAAAACCATGTGAAAATCATTATTTCGGTCTTTCTGAGGGAGACCTGTGAGCTCAATCAAGTTCTTTATACTTGCATTGAACTCACAAGGTCCAAAATAAGTGATCAAACCATTTTCAAAAATCTGCAGGTTGAACAGGTTTGAGCGCTCAATCCTCTGTCATTGAGCGCTCAAACCCTCTCTGGGTCAGTCACCGATCTACTAAGTTTCGCGCCTTTCTTTGATTTTGATCATCATCATATCGCTATTAAATGTTCAGTATGTTTCTAAAACAGCTTATCTTCATTTTTAAAGTTCATGCATGAGCATTTAACAACTATTTTATGATGATCAAAGGCCAAAATCTTACAAATCTCACTCCTAAAGAGTAGAACAGTGATTGATTGATTAGTATTTTAGTTAACTAAAATGTTGGTAACCTTGGAAAATCTTAATAATATCATTTGAGGTTCAGAAACCAGAAAATCAGATTATGGTTTGAGCGCTCAAGGTCCTGTGATTGAGCGCTCAAACTGTTTTCTGGCAGTTTGTTCATGTTACCCTGTTTTAATGATAGATCATGGTTAAACTCCTTTCAGGTGTGTGTGTGTTGTTATATTAGTGATCACAATCAGATTCATTCTCTCATACTCATCCTCAAGCATTTTTCTTCCTCATTCATAATTATTTTCTTGTTCTCCTCATTCTTTAAGAGATCAATGTTTCATGTTTAATTTATGCCTTTCTGAAAAAAGTTTTATTAATGCTTGATCTTGAAAAGAATGTAAGAAAAAGCTGGAAAGGGGCTTACAACACAAAAACCAGAAACTGGTTTGAGCGCTCAAGCCCTGAACTCTGAGCGCTCAAACTGGTTCGAGCGCTCAAGCCTTTACCATTGAGCGCTCAACCCCCCATTCTGGGAAATCATGTTTTAATCTGTGTTATTTCATTCTGCATTAGTTCCATGTTGCTGGTTTCATCTTCATCACTGCTTATCCATAGTAAATCATCGTAAACTTGCATTTTGTGTTCTTATTATTTATGTGGTTCCCCTCCCCGATCTCCCATTAATGTGAAATAAATTGAATTCCAAATATTTCCAAAAATCCCATAAAATATTGAGTAGAGACCGGTTCACGGACCGGGCGAGAAGGGTGCCGTAAAACCCTTCCCTTCTCGTAACCAAACCCTCGAATCCAAGAAATCTTTGGTTCCGCAAGATCAGTAAGAATATTTTTGTTGGGCATACGAGTCATATTTTTTTTTTAAATCGGTTTCTCGGATTCGGACCTCAAATCCGGGTGGCGACTCTAAAAAAAAACGAATCTTTTGAAAATCAATCAATCGAATTGGCGCACGTTTTCTGCGGACCGTCAACACAACCCATTCTCAATTCAAGCTCCATGATCTAGATTTAATCCCAAGTCTTACACCCGTTTCATCCACACATAACTCATGTAGTTCCATCTTACTAATTTACCACGTGACAAGTGTACACATGCACTCACAACCTCCATTGTGTTCAACGCAAATGAAATGAAGTACCGGTGGGGTTCCCAGGACGTCAAAAGGGCACAAGGAGAACAAGAAATGAAAAATGTAACGTTTCAGCATTTCCCAACCAGTTGAAGGATTTTTCCTAACTGGTTGGGTCAAGACAGATTCAGGAACAAAATTATGAAATTCTCCACCAGTTGGAGTATCTTACTCCACTAGGTGGGAAGTCCAGATTTTTTCTACGGATTTTCGCCAAAGCTTGGAATTTCAACCCATTACTTAAAATTGAGGTCCAATATTGGATTTTAAAGGTACCAATCAACAAATAGGCATGAATATAGGTAGACTCATCAACTAAACAAGAGATTTAACAACCAAATTGATAGATCAAGGGGGATTGAAGATCATAACCCCAAATCAAGTGGGTTTCAAAAGAAATCAAGAGATTCAAGATTAACTAAGGACATATGCATTCAATCAACCAAATACACATAGAAATGATAGAGAGAATCCCTTACCTCAAGAGATTAAGCTTCAAACCAAGAAAATAGCAACACCCTAGCCTCCAAAGCAAGGCCCAATCGAAATGTGAGCTCCCGGAGTGAAACCAAAGCAACCCAAGCTCTAAAACGTGTGTAGTTGACGGATTTGAGTATGGATCTTGGTGGGATTTGAGTTTGAGTGAGTCATTTAGAGTGGGGTTTGAAGAAATTTGGAGGAGGAACAAAAATGAGGGGGCCAGCTATCTCAAATGGGGGAGAGAAATTGATTTTCTCTCTCCTCTCTTCTTATTTATAGTCAAATTCAAATAATTACATCACACCCCCCTCATGTTACAAGTGTACTAACTACAAGTCCACCATAATCCAATTCCTTCACATCAACCTTTATTTAACCTTTCAAACATTTCCTCACATTTCCTCTACTTAATTCTAGAAAAATATTTAAAACACGGGTCCTTACACAAACCATGTAACTCTTTCGGGAATACATTCGGAAAGTCACAAAAATCCAAGGGCAACTCCCCACGCGTAGACAAATCCTTGTCGAGTGTTAAACTTGCCAACAGATAATCCACAGACTTTTGCTCCTGCGACCCACACAAATATGTTTCCAACAGTTCCCGACATTCTCCATAAAACTCAAAACACTCTCCCTCAGGAGGACAAACACGCACTCGGCGTTAAAACAGTTTATTGTCCCATGAAACATGGATAATCAATCCATTGCCAAAATTAAGTCAAATCCCGACATTCTCAACATGATGAAATTAAAGACAAAATGACAGTCTTGGATAACTAACTCACAATCCCGTCAAATAAGATTTAGAGGTGCCTTACCCCCTAACTGTGTCTCCACAAAAAACGACGAACTAAGATTTTCTGTTTTCAATCCCAAAGCACGAACAAAAGATGGAGCAATGAATGAATGCGATGCTCCCAAATTGAAAAGAACTTTAGCAAAGGAATTGAATAGAAGAAATGTACCTCACGTAACCTGTAAAGACCCGTAAAATTATATTATGGCTTATCTACCATTTTAGTCCCTACAAAATACACCAAGTTTCAATTTCATCCTTACAAAATATTTTGTGTCAATTTCGTCCTTATAGTTTCAAACGAATTTCAATGTTGCCCTTCCGTCAAATTAATGACGGAAAATGCTTATGTGGCAAACGGAAAATGCTTAAAATACCAAACAAATATTTAAAATACCAGAAAAAATTATTATTCTCCAAAAAAATGATAAAAAATTACAAAATTTTAAAAAAATACAGGAAAAAGTCATTAGACGAAAAGTTTATGAAATTTTTCTAATGACTTTTTTTTGGAGATTAATCATTTGTATCGACGAGATGAATCAGAAAATATAAAAATATGGGTCGAAGTTAAAAAAAATTCATATAAGACGACACTTGATATTAAAAAAAAAAAAAGTAATTCTTCTCGTCAATAAATATGGGCCGAATTAGAGAAAAAAAAATTCAAAGACGAAAGAATACCAAATAGCTATTTTCTTTTGTTATAAAGTGTCGGCTTTGGCCAAGGGGTGTTTTAATTTCTCCAACCTTGGTTGGAGTCCTCTCTTTTCTCCCTCCAACTTGATGTACCCATTGTCAAATTTTCTTCAATAAATTTTATTGTCATTCCAAAAAAAAAAAAAAGTGTCATCTTATATGAACTTTTTTAAATTCGGCCATATTTTATACTTTTCTGATTCCTCTCGTCGATACGAATGATTAATCTCCAAAAAAATCATTAGATAAATTTCATAAACTTTTTGTCTAATGAATTTTTTCCGGTATTTTAAAATTTTCGTCATTTTTTTTGGAAATTAATCATTTTTTTCCAGGTATTTTAAGCATTTTTCTATTATTTTAAGCATTTTTCGTTTGCCACATAAGCATTTTTTGTCATTAATTTGACGGAAGGGCAAAATTGAAATTCGTCTGAAACTGTCAGGACGAAATTGACACAAAATATTTTACAAGGACGAAATTGAAACTTGGTGTATTTTGTAGGGACTAAAATAGTAGATAAGCCTTATATTATTTTTCCGGAAATAACATTGGGATAATGTGTGGAAATGTGCATAATGTTTAAGTGATATGGGGCCACATTGCATTAGACAATCATATTTTGGACTTGTGGTGTAATTATTTGTGTTATATTTGAGTGTATGGTGTATGAGAGGAGAAAGACAAATCCCCCTTCCCTCCCACATTGGTCGGCCACTCTTTCTCTCTCTATCCCTCCATTTTTCTCAACTTACTCCACCAAATCTCACCATTTCACTCAATCACTCCAAGATTCACACCAACATCCATCACCTACAGGCGTTCTAGTGCTCGGGTTTCGTTTGTTTCACTCTAGAAGGGAGAAATTTTGGTAGAACTCATTAGGGAAAAAGCTAGGGTTTTGCAATCTCTCACTTGGAGCTCAAAATCACTTGAGGTAGGGGGATTTCTATCCATTCTCAATGTAAATTTGATTTGGGTGTGTGTATGGCTTTCCCATCCTTTTTTCTTGTGTTCATTTCCATTGTAAACCTTGAATTCTAGCCATTCTTGGGTAGTAGCATGTTTATACTTTGCCTCATTTGAATCTCCTTGTGATTTTATTGATGTTTCATCCATGTAATGCTCAATGTGGTGATATTCTCCATTAGTTGCATGAAAACCCACTTTGAATCGAGTTCTTGACATTTTGCTTTGAGAAAAATTCATGATTCTTGTTGATTATTGTTTCCCCTACTCAAGTTGGTTATTAGATCATCTCCCTCTAGCTTCTTACATTGATATTTGGCCTTGGAAGTGTTAGATTTAGTACCTACATGAAAGCCCCAAAATTGCTTGTTACAGACTAGGTATTGATACCCGGATTCTGGGGTATTGATACCCAGCAATCTTGATCCTTTGATGGTTATGCTTAGTGGGCATTGATACCCATAGGGTTTGTTTTTTTTAGAATCTGCTGGGGAACCTAGGTATTGATACCCAGAGGTTTCGGAAATTTTTTCTTAAATTGTTTAAAGAATTGGGTAGTGATACCGTAGCTTTTTGGTATTGATACCTAAGGACTTAAACCCTAATTGGGGATGACGATTGGAGTTGTGAGGTTTGCATTGATACCATAATGATGCAAACGAACATGAAATGTTAATAAGAATGTGATAATGGCACGGGGCCCGAAAAAAGGTATGCCCGGAATGGCACGGGGCCCGAAAAAGGTATGCCCGGAATGGCACGGGGCCCGAAAGTGTATGCCTAGAGTGGCACGGGGCCCGAAAGTAAAAGCCTATAGTTGACATTTCAAAGTTGATTAATGTATATAGCACTACTTCTATTTGAACACAAGAGTAAGGTTGGAAATTCACCAAGATTCTATGCTTGACTAGGGAAAGTGGACATAGATAATGGAACAGAGGGAGTTAAAAAAAAGGTGAGGGCTAGATATGTCCTAGGATTACTTTATAAGCAGGGGTGTTAATCGAGCCAAACAAGCAAAGTACAGTATTGCTCAAGGACTCCTTATTACATGTATTCAAGCTTGGGTTGAGCTTGAGAATTTTTGGAGACGAATTATTTAAGCTTGACTCACGTTTGAAGTTCTGTGTTCGTGATGAACTTGGTTTGGCTTGTAGAATATGAAAGTCATTCTCGAGCTTTCAAGCTTGAAGCTTAGGCTCGTGAAGTTTCGAGCTTTCAAGCTTGAGTTTAAGCTTAAATTCATATAGTTTCAAAATAAAATGAGCTATTTAAAGCAAGAATCCCCAAATTTCCTTATTTCATTGAAGTATTTTACAGTTTCGATACAAGACTATTGGAAGCGTAATGGTGAAAATCTTAATGGAAATCAGATCTCTTAGCTTTGCGATATTTGTGGATTGACTCCTACCTTTAAGATATTTATGGAATAACCCCTTGTTCACAAGCCTATCGAGTCAAATATCTATATGCTTAAGCTTGACTTGAATTCACTAACAAACAATTAAAAGTGATTGAGCTTGGCTTATATTCTTTTTGAATGAGCCAAAAGTCGAGTCAAGCTCGAGTTGAGCTAAAACTGCTTGCTTCGTTTAGCAGCCTTATTCACAAGACATCTCAAAATAAAATACAGGACTATCAAAATGGGACAGATGGAGTAAAAAAAAGGTATTTCACAAGGAGGGGCCTAAAAGCACAGGAAAGGTAATTGATACTCCCTGCATCCCGAATTTCTTGTCCATTTACATGCATGCGTGTCATTTTTTAGTTGCCTATATCTTTCAATCTATAATGTTTTTTACAATTTTTGAAAATTTTGTTTAATAGAACTCATCGAGAACTACCAAATAAAATCCATATTGAATATATATGACATTATAAATTCAAAAATATAATCATTTTTTTGAGATGTCGTGAACAATAAAAGTGGACAAGAAATTTGCTGTCCGTGAGGGATGGTAGACCCTGCCAACCACATTTGGACCGTCCATCTCGACAATCAATGGTCCAGATTAAAAATAAAATACTTTTGGACTATCAGATTGAAGGTTGACAGGGCCGCCGTCCGTTAAGGACAACATAGCCCCAATCGGAGGCGGGGATACTGCTATGCATCCTTTGCCAAGCACCTGCTGTGCAGGTTTAAAAAGCCAAAAACGGGGCCGTTTTGTCTTGGGTTGCCAAATGCGATCTTGTGGGACCCACTTTAGGGTCTCATACAAACAATCTGAACCGTTAAATAATTTTAAAATAATTATTTAAGTGGTCTTGAAAAAAATCAGGCCCATTGGATATTTTTACGCAATTGATCTAATTGGCTTGATTTACATTCAGAATTCAGGACCCTGTAGTTTGAAAGGATCTTCAAGAAAAGTTATACAATTATGCGCTCGGTAATCCATTAATCTAAACCATAGATATTGTAGGGCTTCTAGAGAAGAGCATCCAGTAAAAAAATTATCCTGTTCGGACATCGATAGGTATCAAAAAACTAAAAATACGAGTTTTTTTTATACCTATCGATGTCCGATAAAGGCAATTTTTTTACTGGATGCTCTTCTTAACGAGCCCTACAACACCTATGGTTCAGATCTATGGGTTAATTAGCGCAAAATTATATAATTTTTGTTGAAGATTCTTTCAAACTACAGGGTCCTGAATTATGAATGAAAATCAAATCATTACGTAAAAATATCCAAAAAGTTAAAAATCAAGCCCACTTAAATAATTATAATTATTTAACGGTACGAATCATTTGTATGAAAACCTAAAGTAGCTCCCACAAGATCGCATTTGGCAACCCAAGACAAAATGGCTCCGTTTTTAGCTTTTTAAACCTGCATAGCAAGTGCTTGGCAAGGGATGCACAGCAGCATCCCCGCCTCCGCCCCAATTTGAGGGACGAGGGGATGCTGGTGTGCACCCCTTGCACAGCAGCTGCTGTGCATACGAAAAACGACATCATTTTGATGTCAAAACCGCAGGAAAAAAAAGAAGAGCCAAAACGTCGTTTTGGCTCACCCACAACAAAACCCCAACCCAAATGCACTTCTCACTACTGCCGCCGCCGCCCTCCACCACCATGTCAGACGACCCACCCCACTCCACCATGTCAACCGCTTAATACCTTGGCAGTCTAAGACAAACACCGATTTCGAGGACTTGCATACATCACGGATGGATAAGTATTTCTGATTCTTCCATTGAAAAAATGAGATTCCAAGAAAAAATTTTAAAAATTGTTTACCCACAGGTAGCTATTTAAAGGAGTAATTAACCTTTATGGACCCAGATCTTGATCTTGAGGAAACGATTCCCATGCGTATGCAGCCTTCGTGGGATTTGGGGGAAGAAATTGAGAGTCGAGAAAAAAAAAAAAGGGTTTCGAAGTAGCAGGTTAAATTCTGAAAACTGGCTTCAATTGACTGATCTTCGATGTTAATAAAGGAAAAAGGAGTTAGGGCCTCGAATTTGGGAGAAGAGAGGAAGAGGAAGCGGGCAGAGGACGGCGCAATGGCCGCCATCGATGGAGTAGAGCGCACTGGCCGCCGTCAACGGTGTATTTGGGTTTTGTTGGAGGTGGTCGTTTTGGCTCTTTTTTTTTTTTCCCTACGGTTTTGACATCAAAACGACGTCATTTTTAATATGCACATCCGCTGACAACAGCTTCCCCATGTCCACTAATGGAGTATCCGGACGTGAAAAGTGAAAATGCATATGGCGAACATTTTACATTGAGCCCCAAAAAAAGGAACGAAACATTACACAATGTAACTTGTTTCCAGCAAAGAATCTTAACATAATTCGCACCATTTTAGGATGGAAAATGATATGGGTACACCACTTGCACACCACATGCACACCAAGATGATGTGACATATGAGAAGAAGCCCAATATGTAACCCACCTAAAAAATGAGTGGCTCTTCATCTGTCACATTGTCCTGATGTGCATTTGGTGTACCCATAGCATTGTTCTTTTAGGATTGATTGTGAAGAAAGGAGTAGGGGACTACTTCTCTCCTGTTTTTCTCTCTAAGTTTTCTTTCTTTTTTACTACTACCTTTTTAAAAAGATTTTTCCCCCAAATCCCTAGAATGATTAGATAACAAGGTAAGAATTCCGGGAGGCTGCAAGGGAGAATTAGAGAGAACACCTCTCACCTCCTCTGCTTACCCTATTTCACCTTTATGTTTCACCTCCATGCAGGGCCGGCCATGGGCATAGGCTGACCAGGCGGTCGCCTAGGGCCCCCAGTTTTCGGTTCACTAATAGGGCCCCCAAATTTGGGGATATAATAAATATTACTCCCTCTGTCCCAATTTGTTTGTCAATTATTCCATTTTCTGCTATGCCTTACATTGCTTATATCTTTCAATCTATAATATTTTTCACGGTTTTAAAAACTTTGTATATTAGAATTAATTGTGAGCTATCAAACAAGATCCATATTGTATATATTTGGAGATCAATATTAAAAGATATAAGCGATCAAAAACTGACACGATTATAAAAAATTGACAAACAAAATGGGACGGAGGGAGTATATATGTCAATAGTTTGAACAATTGCGATTCTGCCGTAGTGGTTGGGCACGCGTGACCTATCCTTACAAGCGTGAGTTCGATCCCTACAACCTTCGTTTTAATAATGCCTTTATTTTTGAAATTGTGGAAAAAATTAGATGAAAATTGACCTTGCTGAGTGTTGAACTCGCGACCTTAAGGTGGAAGGGCAATGCCCTGCTCCACTGAGCCACGACACCATAGTGCACATTGTATGGAACAACTAATATATATACTAAGAAAGGGCCCCATTATTAAACCTTGCTTAGGGCCTCCAAAATCTTAGGGCCGGGCCTGCACGGGTACGTATATGTTTGGCATTAATCAGCAATGACCGTGTATACGTATATTTTTGAAATTGTAGAAAAAATTAGGTGAAAATTGACCTTGCTGAGTGTTGAACTCGCGACCTTAAGGTGGAAGGGCAATGCCCTGCTCCACTGAGCCACGACACCAAGTGCACATTGTATGGAACAACTAATTTATATATTAAGAAAGGGCCCCATTATTAAACCTTGCTTAGGGCCTCCAAAATCTTAGGGCCGGGCTTGCCTCCATGGTGTCTCCATAACAGCCACCCCAAATCTCTTCTTTTCTTCTGCCTCAAATAAAACATAAACTTTCGAAAACCCTACCATCAAAGTACCACATTTTCCAATTAGTTATTTGTACGTTTGTGTGCAAAATTATACTCCCTCCGTCCCGTTTTGTTTGTCCAATCTCGGGATACTACAAAATTAAGGGAACATCATCATTACCTACTCAAAACTTTGTATTTCCAATAATACCCTTTTTGGTACAGCCTTTTTTATTTTTTAGTTACTCCTAAATTTAATCAGAAGTAAAATAAAAAATGGCACCAACTTGCCTCAGTTTGAAATTGGCGCCCTAGGAGTTTGAACTGGAGTGGAGACTTGGAAATACTCCCATCAATCCCGAAAGTTTAGGCGGTAAATTTTGTTCCATCAATCCCAAAAATTTAGGCGGTAAATTTTGATTTCTATACTTTGGCTAAGTCTAAAAATGGCGCACATGTTTAAATTTTAAACTTTCCATCCCGAAAATTCAGGCGGTGAATTTTTTCTTTTGAACTCAGAGTCTAATACTCCACCTATAAAAGGGATGTTCTCTTACATTACCTTGTTTACAGTACGTGCCTCTCCTGCTACTCCCTCTCCATACTTGTCCATTCCTTACCAATTGTAGCCCTTATTCCATGTTCTCTTCTCAATCCAATTCCATCTCTGCTCCCTTTCCTTCTTTAGAACCTCCACCTTTTCAATCAAACATGGAAACAGTGTTTGAAAATTCCTCTATCCCTTCCAAAAAAAAAAGGAACCTAACCAATCAAGAACGTCAAGCAATCTTTGAAATTCTGATGGTAGAAAGTGATAATGGAAAGTTTGATTTAATGGCTTCCTCAACTCATGTGCTTTTGTGAATTGATGGAAAGCTAATTGCAGTGGACTAAGGAACCAAATTAAATAGACGAAGTTGTAATCTTCTTTGTTTTTGTTGGATTTTGGTTTTCTACCATGGGCCTTGTATATCTTCACTTTTGAAGAAGAAATGAAGTTTTTAGTGTACAAATCTGTGCCAACTACTCTTCATCCTTTTGTTTTTTTATTAAAAATATTGTTGTTGATTGTACAGAACTCCTAAATTTAAGAGAAGGGCAAAATGGGAAACTTAAAGAATATTAGGCCATTGTCTTTTCAAATTGACAATCTTTTTGACACAAAAAAGGGGAATTTTGGACAAACAAAACGGGACGGAGGGAATATAAAAGATATCACATTTCCCCAAAATTTGTAGCTTCCAAAGTGATCATTCAAGACGAAGACAGACATATACCTATCTATCTGGACTTCATTTACAGAGAAGCAAACCACCACCATACACCATTATTGCTTTATCCCCTTCCAACTATGCTGCCTCACACCTGCATTCTCTTGTTCTGCCTCTTAACTTCTCTCTCTCCTCTTATTATAGCCACTCTCAACCTCACCCTCCCTCATCAGCACCCCAACCCTGAAGCTGTGGTTCAAGAAGTCCAAAGGTAAATACAACACAAACATTTCCGTGAAAACCCCATTCTGGGTTTCTTCCATTACAGCACTTTCTCACCTGGGTCGCCCTTTTTCCTCACAACATTGAACTAGAACAGCAGAAAACCCCCATCTGAGGTTTTGTTCGGAGCTGGAACTTTCTGCTACTGCATTGTTTATTACAAAGATTTTGGGCAAAAATATCATATGGTTTTCCTCATCATAGTAATTTTGGAGCATTTTGAAATCTCGGTCTTTCTTTTGCTCTCTCTAATTATTAGATTTACAATCTAGCTCCCTGTATTTTTCCAAACCCTCCCCTGTTTTCTTTGTTTTAGAAGAGACAAAAAGGGAGAGGATTTTGAAAAAGGAAAAAAAAGAAAAAAACAAATCTGGGTCATATGAGCATTTTCCAATCTGGGTCGCTCTCTTTTTCTCCCAAATTCCATCTTCTTTTTTTTCTCATTCAAGAAATTCAAACAATCTGACTCACTCTGTTACGTCCTAAAACAGGAGGCTAAATGAATCCATTTCAAGAAGAGAAATGCTGTCCACAACAACCGCCACTACCTCTTCTTCGTCGTGCCTCACCGGAAACCCAATCGACGACTGCTGGCGGTGCGACCCTAACTGGGCCAACAACCGCCAAAACCTAGCCAACTGCGCCATCGGCTTTGGTTCATCCGCCGTCGGCGGCAAGGGCGGCCAGATCTACGTCGTCACTGACTCCTCCGACTACGACGCCGCCAACCCAACTCCGGGCACCCTCCGCCACGCCGTCATCCAAACGGAGCCTCTCTGGATTATCTTCTCCGCAAAAGTGGACAAGAAATTTGCTGTCCATGAGGGTGCCAACCACATTTGGACCGTCCATCTCGACAATTAATGGTTCAGACGCTGTCCGTTAAGGACAACATAGCCCCAATTGGAGGCAGGGATGGTGCTGTGCAGGTTTAAAAAGCAAAAAACAGGGCCGTTTTGTCTTGGGTTGCCAAATGCGATCTTGTGAGACCCACTTTAGGGTCTCACACAAACGATCCGAACCGTTAAATAATTTTAAAATAATTATTTAAGTGGTCTTGAAAAAAATCAGGCCCCTTGGATATTTTTACGCAATTGATCTAATTGGTTTGATTTACATTCAGAATTCAGGATTCTATAGTTTGAAAGGATCTTCAAGAAAATTTATACAATTTTGCGCTCGGTAATCCATTAATCTAAACCATAGATATTGTAAGGCTTCTAGAGAAGAGCATCCAGTAAAAAAATTATCCTGTTCGGATATCGATAGGTATCAAAAATCTAAAAATATGAGTTTTTTTTATACCTATCGATGTCCGATCAAGACAATTTTTTTACTGGATACTCTTCTTAACGAGCCCTACAACACCTATGGTTCAGATCTACGGGTTAATTAATGCAAAATTATATAACTTTTGTTGAAGATTCTTTCAAACTACAGGGTCCTGAATTATGAATGAAAATTAAATCAATTACGTAAAAATATTCAAAAAATTAAAAATCAAGCCTATTTAAATAATTATTTTAAAATTATTGAACGGTTCGAATCATTTGTATGAGAACCTAAAATAGCTCCCACAAGATCGTATTTGACAACCAAAGACAAAAGGGCACCGTTTTTGACTTTTTAAACCTGCATGCAGGTGCTTGGCAAGGGATGCACAGCAGCATCCCGCCTCGCCCCCAATTTGGGACTAATGGAGTATCCGGATTCCGGACTTGAAAAGTAAAAAGGCATTTGGCGAACATTTTACATTGAGCCCCAAAAGAAGGAACGAAACATTACACAATGTAACTTGTTTCCAGCAAAGAATCTTACTTGTTCACTTTCCTTTTCTATTCATTTTCAAAACAAAATTTCAAAAAGATTCTTTTTTCTTTTTAATCATTACTTATTTCTCTCTCCACTAATTACTTCATTATTCACATTTCTCTCTCTATCTGTCTCCAATCATTAACTAATTATTCTCATTTTTCAAAAATTCAACCAAACACTATCTCAAAAATTCTTTTAATTTTTTTTTTTTCAAAACCTATCCAAACACAGTCCGCAGCCATTTTAGGATGAAAAATAATATGGGTACACTATTTGTGCACACTATACGCACATCAAGATGATGTGACATATGAGGAGAAACCCAATATGCAACCCACCCTAAAAAATGAGTGGCTCTTTATCTGCCATATTACCCTGATGTGTATTTGGTATGCATGTGTGGTGTACCCATAATATTGTTCTTTTAGAATTGATTGTGAAGAAAGGAGTAGGGGACTACTTCTCTCCTTTTTTTCTCTCCAAGTTTTCTTCCCTTTTTACTACCTTTTTAAAATTATTTTTCCCCAAATCCCTAGAATGATTAGATAACAAGGTAAGAATTCCGGAAGGCTGCAAGGGAGAATTAGAGAGAACACCTCTCACCTCCTCTGCTTACCCTATTTCACCTCTATGTTTCACCTCCATGGTGTCTCCATAACAGCCGCCCCAAATCTCTTCTTTTCTTCTGCCTCAAATAAAACATAAACTTTCGAAAACCCTACCATCAAAGTACCACATTTTCCAATTATCCAATTAGTTATTTGTACGTTTGTGTGCAAAATTATATAAAAGATATCACATTTCCCCAAAATTTGCAGCTTCCAAAGTGAACATTCAAGACGAAGACAGACATATACCTATCTATCTGGACTTCATTTACAGAGAAGCAAACCACCACCATACACCATTATTGCTTTATCCCCTTCCAACTATGCTGCCTCACACCTGCATTCTCTTGTTCTGCCTCTTAACTTCTCTCTCTCCTCTTATTATAGCCACTCTCAACCTCACCCTCCCTCATCAGCACCCCAACCCTGAAGCTGTGGTTCAAGAAGTCCAAAGGTAAATACAACACAAACATTTCCGTGAAAACCCCATTCTGGGTTTCTTCCATTACAGCACTTTCTCACCTGGGTCGCCCTTTTTCCTCACAACATTGAACTAGAACAGCAGAAAACCCCCATCTGAGGTTTTGTTCGGAGCTGGAACTTTCTGCTACTGCATTGTTTATTACAAAGATTTTGGGCAAAAATATCATATGGTTTTCCTCATCATAGTAATTTTGGAGCATTTTGAAATCTCGGTCTTTCTTTTGCTCTCTCTAATTATTAGATTTACAATCTAGCTCCCTGTATTTTTCCAAACCCTCCCCTGTTTTCTTTGTTTTAGAAGAGACAAAAAGGGAGAGGATTTTGAAAAAGGAAAAAAAAGAAAAAAACAAATCTGGGTCATATGAGCATTTTCCAATCTGGGTCGCTCTCTTTTTCTCCCAAATTCCATCTTCTTTTTTTTCTCATTCAAGAAATTCAAACAATCTGACTCACTCTGTTACGTCCTAAAACAGGAGGCTAAATGAATCCATTTCAAGAAGAGAAATGCTGTCCACAACAACCGCCACTACCTCTTCTTCGTCGTGCCTCACCGGAAACCCAATCGACGACTGCTGGCGGTGCGACCCTAACTGGGCCAACAACCGCCAAAACCTAGCCAACTGCGCCATCGGCTTTGGTTCATCCGCCGTCGGCGGCAAGGGCGGCCAGATCTACGTCGTCACTGACTCCTCCGACCACGACGCCACCAACCCAACTCCAGGCACCCTCCGCCACGCCGTCATCCAAACGGAGCCTCTCTGGATTATCTTCTCCGCAAACATGGTCATAACCCTAAAACACGAACTAATCGTGAATAGCTACAAGACAATTGATGGGCGCGGCGCTAATGTCCGCATCACGGGCGGTGGGTGTATTACGCTCCAGTACATCAGCAACGTTATAATCCACAACATCGAGGTCACCCACTGTGTTCCCTCCGGTAACTTTTTCCTCCTCCTTTTTACAATGTCGTGGTGTCTGCCCGGTAAATCTATTAATAGCGGGTCCGTTGAAAATAAAGTGCAAGGCTATATACGTGTGGATTTGGAATTCATAACAAATTACTTGCCTTTTTGAATTTTTTTTTTAAAAAAAAATAAAAATACGAGTGTGAATATTTTTTGTAAATTTTTTACAAGAGGCTCTTAAATGGAGTATATAACTTTGGCACGATTTTTTGAGATGCGGGCAATTTGGGACAAAAAAAGTAATAAATTATTTTCAAGGGGCTCTTAAATGGAGTAAAGTATATTAATTTTGGCACGATTTTTCAAGATGCGAGTATTTTGGGATTATAAAAGTATTACGCAACAATGTTACATGTACAATTATTTTGGCCCCAATCATTTAGGACTCTATCTCATACTTGTGGGGCCCATAAATAATTATGGGAGTAGACTTTATGTATATGTTAGTGGATTGTAAATGGTTAGGATCGAAAGAATTGTACAAAGTTACATTTTTGGTATTTTTATATGGCTTGACTCCAATAGTCAAACGACGGAATAAAATCTGTTAAAAATCAAACTTTACTCCTATTTGCTAAATTAAATGTTGATTTTAGCAGTTTTTATCAAATTCAAACCGAAATGTGAGGGTAGCACACACCCACCAAGCACCTGACTGACCGTATGGTTGTGTTTTCCGCAGGTAACACTAACATACGGTCGAGCCCAACGCACGTTGGACGGAGAGGCGTATCAGACGGTGACGGGATCTCCATCTTCAATTCCCGTGACATTTGGATCGACCATTGCTCTCTGTCTAACTGTGCGGACGGGCTGATCGATGCAATCATGGGGTCAACAGGGATCACGATATCGAACAACTACTTCTCGCACCACGACGAGGTGATGCTGTTGGGGCACGACGACAAGTATTTGCCGGATTCCGGGATGCAGGTGACCATAGCCTTTAACTACTTCGGTGAGAAGCTGGTGCAGCGTATGCCTCGGTGTAGACGCGGGTACATACACGTGGTCAATAACGATTTCACCGAGTGGGAGATGTATGCTATCGGCGGTAGCGCTAACCCTACCATTAATAGCCAGGGTAATCGCTACATCGCGCCGGGGAACCCCAACGCCAAAGAGGTAAGTTTTACACCTTGTTCGGTTTGGGTTTTACATTCGGGTTTCACATTTGGGTTTTGGGTTTTGAGTAGAGAGAGAAATGAAATGAATAATTGAAAATTAGATGTAATGATTAGAGAAATAAAGAGAGAAATGAGAATAATATTGGTACACAGCTTAGAAACCGGGTCTTGAGACCCAAACTGAATTTTCACTACTTTGTTTTAGGACAACTATTGGTACACAGCTTTTATTTTTTTTGGTATTCGTCATTCTTAATCTATTACTATACGGAAAATGTGAAATGAGACTCGATCTTGAGATATAACGTTGTACACAATTTACACAATTTGGTTTGGTGTGGGATACATTTCAGAGTCTCGCACCGGTAACTGATAATAGAAGCAGTTCAATTTGTTTCAATTCATCATGATATTAGTAAAAATTTGATTAATTTAACTCATAAAATATGTTCTCGTGAATTCAGAGACGAAAATCAATAAACCCTAGACGCACCACCCATAGTTTTTTCTTTTTTCTTTTTTCTTTTTTCTTTTTTCTTTTTATTGAGTATTGAATATCTATATATATGCATATTTTTTTTCTGAAAAAGTTATAAAATTATTGTTCGGTCACGTCAAAAGGCTGCGTCTAATGCGGACTTTTTTGACTCGTGTCTGGAAAATTTCTGAACCACATAATAGAGACGAGATATATGTTTTTCCTACTTGCTGGGGTGGTTAGTGAGTTGTACGCGTCGGTTGGGGGTAAGAATAATAGAGAAATTATAAAATGGTACACAAGAAAAGTTTGAAATTTATAGGAGTATTTTTTTTTTTACTCTTCCGATTTCTCTACTCGAGGAAAATGACTAATTCATAAAAAATTTAATAAGAAAAATATCTACTATATTAAAAAAATCTATTTGAGAAAAAATAAATGAAACATAATTCCAACTATTCTAGAGTTTTTCTCTTTATTAATCTTTTTTTTTGAATGTGTTTTTCTAGAGTTTTGACTTCATACTAGCATTTGTTTTGGAGTAATTTCAATAACTTGTTGATAAAAATATGGGGGATTTGCACGTGCATAGCAATCTAGAATAAAAACACCCTTTCTTTTCTTTATTATGCCAAAATATCCATCTGTTTTAATTTTGGTACACTTATATTTTCTAAATTTGCATAATAAAAGATGAAATAGAGTACTGATTAATAGTAATTTTTAAACGATTCATGAAAGTACGGGGACAAATAAAAAATTTCACAAACAAAAAAGCTATTCGTATGCACGCCCTGCGTACGAAAAATGCACGAACGGTGCATCTTGACTGTTCGAGCGTGTTTTTGACGGTCTGGATTTTTAAAAAACTCTTCCATGTACAAGGAAGAGTTTTTTAAAATCCGGACCGTTGTGTTTGTGCGCGTACGCACGTGTGTGTATGTACGCGTAGTCGGACTGTTTCACAAAAAGTATGAAAGTGCATTTCGTTCCAAAAATGCCCCTAGGGTATACTTTACATGTGCAGATCGGGCAATTCGAATCTTTTCACATCTCCATCCAACATGACACCCTTTGTATCGTCTATTCGTCTATCTATGCACGCGGTATTGGGCTCGTGGGCTTCACATCATGGGCCTTTACGTGACTGTGTGGGAATTGACATTTTTGGACAGGTGACAAAGCGCGTGGACACAGATGAGGGCCAGTGGTCGGACTGGAACTGGAGGACGGACGGGGACGTAATGGTAAATGGTGCATTCTTTGTGCCATCGGGCCAAGGGCTAAGCGCCCAGTACGTTAAGGCCTCCAGTGTTGAGCCCAAGTCCGCTTCGCTCGTTAGCCAGCTTACAATGAACGCTGGTGTCTTCGGTCAGTCCAGGTAACTAACCCCCTTGGGCCCATGGCCCCTCACTTTCTTATTTCTCTGCTCCATTTTTACAAGGAATTGGATCCTTCACGGTCCTTAAATCTTAAACTTGACATATAGTGCAAACCTAGATCATCTATTGCTGTAATTGATGGTCTAGATTTGAATTCTAACCGGTAATACTAATTTCTTAAACCATCTATGGCTGTATTTGGACTGTCCCTTTCAATATCTGGGGACCTTGCAGTGCAGCGTACTATGAGCCGTAATTATCATAGACAAGCTCTAAAAATAATCAAATCCGATCATCAAAATAAGCACAATAGGGCGGTCCTTTTGGATCCAGATGTGCGGTAAAACTGAGATGGAGCCTACACATTTGTCTTGAGTCCCCCACACAGAATGTGTGGTAAAAAAAAAAGAGCCTAGATTGCCCGAGGGCATTGAATAATTTTCCCTGGATCCATTGGGAGTAATACTAGTAGAAACCAGCTGGCCTGAGCACATGCAGAAAAAGCTACCTAAAACAAAAGGTCGTCCGGCAACAGGATACTAGTTTTGGTAATTCTACAAAACAGAACCATCTGAACATGTGCGTAAAAAGGGTTGAGATTCTCTTGGGTCCAAGTTTTGGAAGCGGGGATGGAGTAGTGCAGGAAATGCGCTGCACGATGCAACGCGGCATTCTAGCCGTTCAAAACAACTTTCGACGGTCTGCATTAAAACAAAACTCTTCGGACCACCTTTTACTTTTTGATGTTCTTGATGAGTACTAAAGTACTAAATGATTATGTTAATTGAAGCGAAAATCCTACAGGACCGACCATGGTGCACCGACCGGCGTCGGGGACCCACTTGTGGGTCTCACGCGGCAAATCCGAACTGTTAGATCATCTTAAAATCGTTTTCCGAGGGGCCCCATGCTAGAATCAAGGCAATCGGACGGCCCTAAGTGCTTGATCCAAAATCACCCCATTTCATCCAATTTTTTTTTGCATGAAACGAGGTGATTTTGGATCAAGCACTTAGAGCAGTCCGATTGCCTCGATTCTCGCGAAGGGCCCCTCGAAATAGGATTTTAAGATGATCTAACGGTTCGGATTTGCCATGTAGGACCACAAATGGGTACCGACGCCGGTCAGTGCACCTTGATCTGTACGAATAGCCAGACTCTAATTGAAGTGAGCCAAAAGAAAAAAAGTCCACAATAGCCCAACAGGGTCCACTTGAAAGATCCTTTTCCTACGTCAGTTTTGATTGGTCAGTTCCAATTCCAAACTTCCTATTTCCACTCTCCCAAGACTCTCTTAAACATTCATCCTGAAGCAGTAAAAAGGAGTGGAAAAAGTGGGCTCATTGGCGAGTGGAATGGTAGCTAAGTTGGTAGTTACCATATCTCCATGCACAAGATTAAGGGTCTGATCCCAATAAAAACTAGTAAGGGGATCTTTGAGAGTTTCATTTTCAACTTTTTAGCTTTTTGAATTATGGTCAAAAAGGTCATCGCAACCTACTTTTGACTTCTTCCGTCTTGTCAAATTTCGAAAATAAGTTTTGGCTTTTAATGAGTTTTGGGTTTGGACGGTAAAACACCCAAAACGCAAAAATGAGAATCTGAAAATGCGAAAATGAGTCGGCCAAATAGGACCTAATAACAACTAACACTCCCTTGCATATCAAAACGAAAAAAAGGTGAGTTTGTTACAGATACAAGTCTATGTGTATGTATCGTTTGGTACATGGATCCACGTGATCATGCGGGACTTTGAGAATCCAAGCAGACACAAAACATAAGCCAAGTTTGTCTTCAAGCTTTATGAACCTTTATACTTTAGTATACTGTAGTCTCTTTCTTGCCAGAATTAGTAATTTAGTAATCTTGTTAAAACATTTGAATATCCGCCGCTCTGGTACGTAAATAAATAAACCTATTTAGGGGATTGGTGCCATTTAATTGTTTAAAGTTTTGCACCCCATGTTTCAGTTTGACCTTTTGAAGACTGAACATAAATAAAAACCAGTTAACTGGGGCACTGCCCTTATTTTAAGGTCATTGAAGGGACATGAATAACCTTTTTTGGACGGCATATATAATGACCTACTTTACCTGATTAATTTATCCTACCTTAATGCAATACATAGGCAATCCAGTAACTCCAAGTCGTTACCGGTGTTCGATTAATTTGATTTTTTGTATGGATGGTAAATAGCATTGAGCCATACCAAATGAACGGCTTAGATAGTGAAATTGAAACCGTTCTGGACTGGTGGCGTCTTATTTTGAAAGACTGGAAGTATTCCGTTCTTCCCTTTATGTTGTATCTCTTTCTTTACAATGCCTAATATTTTCAAGAAAAATGCTAGCGACCGCCTATACACGTTGGTTGCATATATCTGTGAATAGGGTAGTGAAGTTTATTAACGTGTATCGAAATAATGAATATTTTTTTCAACATTATGGGAGTATTATTCACCACTCATTTGGCTAAAAGATGGGCTTACTACTAAAAGTTGGAAGGGTTATAGCAGACCAAGATGGGTTTGCTATAAGTCAATAGCCATGTAGAAAAACAGTGAGGCATGTGTGTATGGATACATAAAAAGTAGTCTAATACCCCACCCCCTCAGTTCATTTTACAGGTCCGTTTGCCTGAAAATGTGAGTGGTGACTCACTTATATTCTCTACATTCTGCTTTCCAGCCAATTTTAGTGGGCCCCCCTAATTTATATTTTTTTTTTTGCCTAAGATTTGGGCCCCATCCTCTGACATTTAAACAACTAGCCTTGTCAGTACTGGAAAAGGGTTCCCTATCAATGACCCATTTCCTGGCCCTACCTCTATGTAGTATGGAAAATGTAGCATTGGTAGAATTACCTTGTAGACCTTTTGTATCTTTTTGCTCACTTTTTTCCCCTCTTCCATATCCTTCAGCCCAATCCAATTTCCAAACAAACAAGCCCAATCTCTTTTATATCTTTCAGAAGAGGTCCTCAACCAATAAGTAATGAATATGGTTCTATCAACCACATCAGGTGCCATAAAAGAGATGAGCTAATTACATTGGAGCACTGTTCCTTTCACATGGGGTCCCATTTATTCGCAATTGGATCACTTGGATCTGCTACTGTTGTACACTTTAGCACCCTGGAAAGGTTCTTTCTGAGTATGCCAGCATGTGGTACTGGGAGGCTTATTCCAAAAAAATCATGCACTATTTGAACAAATTCCGCTCTCCACTTGTTTTGCAAGTTCACCTCAACACCACTTGAGACTTGGTAAATCACTTTTGATAATGAACCGTCGGGACAAGATCCTCCATCTCAAAACTCTAGTTGCATAGCGCATTGTAGAAACGGACAAAGATATTCGATGACAGAGGATCTTGCTTCGATTCATATAGATCCCATTCAAGCCACTCTCCTTAGACTATGTCTCCTTGTCATAAGGCTTGCTTTGATTCTCATCTATCCCAAGAATATATCTCATCGTCGTGATGCACTCTCGTTGCAAATCGTACCCGAGAGTATGATTTTTATGTAGTTTCATGGTCTAGAGCAGGAGAGTATATTGGAATCTATGTTACATGATCCTTCATTTTGGTTGAAGTACCGTGTCGGTGTGTCCGATACGCGTATCTGTTTTGAACACTCGGATCCTCTATTGTTATGATATTTACAGAAAATGAATATCAAATTTGCTACAAAAGCGATATTTCTAGTTTTTCACATGGACATGAAATAACAAAAACATATTTTTCTTGTTTAAATACATTTTCAATATAATTTACGATACATAATCAAAAAAAGTTATGCAATATATAGTACAAACAAGTGTTCACGGCGTGTCCCCGTACCCACACCCAATTAGGGGACACATATTCCAATATCCTAAGATTTAAATTTCGGAAGGTCCGACGCTTGGATTGGAACAAGAGTGGGAGAGTGTATTGCAGCAAGAGCGCAAACGTTTTTTATAACAGAGAATCCTGATTCATTTTGGGCCGGCCCCTTGTCTTCTGCTAACGTTGAAACTATTACTACTTGTTTTTGGTTTTGCTTTCATGTGTTTGATGCTCTTTCTGTTGGTGTAACTACCATTCTACCAGGGGGAACAGTGTGAGCGTATCTTACCCCGGATTCAGTGGCGGAGGGACCACCACCGGCAGCACCGGAAACGGAAACGGAAACGGTGGAGGGTCCAGCAACGGGGGCGATGGTGACTACTTTGGAATGATATTCGGGAGCGGCGCGCCACCAACAGCTTTGTGTACAACCACCACCGTCCTCTTATCTCTATTGATTATTTTGACTTTATGTATTAGCACCAACCATGATGCTCTACTATTATTGTTACAATTGTCGTAGTTATTATGATAGACAAATTTGAAAAGCAAGGAAATTGAAAATCCAAGGAAATGGAAATTTCACATTTCGATTCATTGCGGGGTCCAACATTTTTGCTATAATTGATTGGAGGCCACCATCAACTTATTGGATGAGCTTGTGGGGTCATTTGCATGTTAGTTTATTGTAGGGCGATCTTTTACAAGATCTTGTTAAATGGTTTTTTTTCTTTTTTTCTTTACGGTATCCGGGTCAATTTGTGCACATTTTGATTATTTTATTTTTCGATTTGATCAAAAACAAGCCATCTAATATACAATCATAGGATTTATAAGAGATTTCTCTCTTGCTGTTTGACCCAAATAGATTGCCAGTTTGAAACGTACAATTTGCTGACCTTTTCTTTTGCTTGGAATAGAATTGGGCACCGAGAAGAAAAAAGAAAGAAAAGGACAGGATAAGGTATCGGTGGATGAAATAGCACCTTCGAATCCCAACGTAAAATTCAGAGCCTTACAGCAAGCCCAACAGCCTCCTCAAATTCCTTCCTATCCCTATTTTAGAGAGTCAAATCCTAAAATTATGCCCCAAAAGACTCCCTAAACCCCTCCTTAAAATGCTCTGATGAACAGTAGCTCCCTATATACTCTTGTTTAGAGCAACCCCAACAATAACTCCTCAAAAAAGTTTGTGAACAGTGCATATATCTATTATAACTTGACACTTTTTCTATCAACACTCCAACAACACTCCCTATTACCTCCCTATTTTTAATAAATTATAATATATGGGGGAAAAGTAAGAGAGAGAGAGA
>JAXBDA010005161.1:0-25591 GCA_036023075.1 Gaultheria prostrata
GGAGGGCAAGTAGTTGGGAAAAAAATACCATATATAAGGGGCAAAAATACAAAATTCTAAAAAATATTATACCTATCCTATTAAAATTTGACAACTCAGTGGGGTCAAGTGACCCCGCTTGACCCCCTTGGCTCCGCCCCTGGGCCTGGTACTGCTAGTACTAGTACTAGCACATCTATGCCCCCTACTTGTACTTCTTCCAAGGTTAGTTGAGCTTCTTCATGTGGAAAAAGTTTCGGGTACGCAGATGGTATCTCGTGTTACTCGTGCGGCACAAAAGGGCCGTCTAAAGTATAACCGACGGTCCGGATTAAAATGCCGAGCGGATTTTTAAAAAGAAAAGAAAATGTGTTTCAGTCCAAACCGTTAGTTGTATTTTTGGATGGCCCAGATGTGCCGCACGGGTACCACGTTACTCATACCCTATTTGCACCCAAAATCTACTCCCTTCATGTGACAGACTCTAGGGATATAACTTGTACTTCCATTTTTCTCAAGAAAATGTTTATGGCTGTTCGATTTGTAGAAACTGCCTTGCATATGACTCATGGAATTTTCAGTCACTATATTGGTATGATAAAAAAAACAGATAAAAGGCCACCAAACTGATGATTTGTCCACCAGAAATGATAAAAGAAAAATGTGGGCTCACAAGGTAATTATTTGCTCTTTGTAGTAACTACCCAAAAATTGGAGCTAAGTTTCCTTGCCTGCAACCCAACTCATAGGCTAAAGAGACATCACTACTTGCAAAGAGAAATCTCATGAGCACAGGACTTTTCGCCCTTTGTAGTATCCCTTGCTCATTTGCTTGTTTACGTAATCTGGATTTAAATCAAGACGCAAAATAAGTAAAGATTCAGAGAGAAAATCCGAGCAAAAAAAAAAAAAAGAAAGATTCGGAGACAAAACAAGATAAATTAACTAATAAGCAATGATTACGAACAGGTCCTCAAACTAAAAATAAATGGCTGCTCCTTTTTATGGTAATTGATTGACAATGTTTGGTTGAGAGTTTTGAAAAGAATATTTTGAGAAATGTTTTGAGATGGTGTTTGGATGAATTTTTGGAAAGAGTAGTAATTAGAGAGAGGTGTAATAATTGGAGAGAGAAATGAAAATAATGATTGGAGAGAGGGGCAATAAGTAGAGAGAGAAATTTGAGTAATGAGAGATGTGGGAAGAATCTTTTTGGAATTTTTTTTAGAAATGTGAAAAGAACACGTATAACTTCCATCCAAGAACAGAAAGACTTCAGGATTGTTTCAAGGGGAAAAAGGGGGGACATTGCACTAATAATTGACTTTCACCCTATATTGGCAAGTAAAGTGGAATCAGAGATAGGATTTCAGTTTTGTTGCTATTATACTTTTGCAACATGAATATGAAATGGACTATTGAGTAGTATTAGAGGACAAACAAGAAAATGCTCAAGATTGATATATAACTCAGCAACCCAACGAGTTCCGCCGATAAACGAGCCGATCAGGCAGTTGTTTAACGTTGGTTTGAATACTTAATGAACTTCAAAAACTTGTTCAAACTTAACTTCTTTACGAGGCGAGTCCGTCTCAAACAAGCTATAACCGAGCTGAACAGGAACGGATCTCAAGTAGCTTCAAATATGTTTTTATACATAATTCAAAAGAACCAAGTAGTAGAGTAGAAACTTTATGCCTCCGAAAGTTAAAGCTAATGGTTGAGAGGTTCCAAGATTACCCATTTCATACATGTGGAATATACCCAATTTCCATACCCGTGGGATTGTATTTCTCAACAGCTCATTTGAGCTTAGTCAGTCTAAGTAACAAACCACTTCTAAAACGAGTTAGCCGTGGAGCGCGCTCGCGCACGAGTCTCTTAGTTCAACTTCAACTAAGAGCAAGGGAAAGCGTTGTGCGAAATAGCTGTGGAAGGGGGCTCTAGCTTACGGTGCGGTCACGCAACCTAAAGTTGCGGTTGGTGGGATCCGTTCCGAAATAACAAAAGAGTAATAAGTTGATTCCGGTCAGCACTTTCTCAAAAGGTTTTGAAGATTGATTCTTTTGGATATTTTTGCCTTTGTGGATGAGAACAATATATTGGGATTTAGTTGATGGAAAGCAAACACGAGTAGATATGCAGTGCCGAACAACATGACAGTCCTTTTGCTAGTCTGATACCAATTCCTTTGCAGGGCCTGTGGATGGGAATCATAAGTGGGAGTGATTCACAGGCATTTACTTGGATTCGGTTTTCCATGGACTGATCCTTGACTCCTTGCTATGTTATGGGCCTGGGCTATTGATTGTCATTTTCTGGGTACTTTCTGGGTAAAGTTTATGTGTACGTAGCAGTGCTGATACATGTAGCATCCCACTGATACGGAGTCACAAACAAGTTCATCCAATGCTACCGTCTCGAGTGAAAGACAATATGAAGCTTTAGAATTATGTACGAAGAAAAATTTCTAGTTGCAGCTTTCAGGGTTTAATTTACCCAAATTAGGCCTTTTCGAGATGCCATATTGTAGCATCATTCCTGCCAGAGGAATTTATATTTTTTGGTTTGTACAGGAAGGAGCTTATGGATTTTGCAATTTGACAATTATGTCCTGCTGGTAGGTTCACTGTTTGTGACCTCATCCCAAGTCAGTGCATCATTTATTTATTTTTTTGGTACATCAGGGTTTTCTATATTTAACATTATAAATACAAATTCAGGTGGTTCATTCAATATGATCATTCCAACATCCTAGAATTACATTAATAATTAATAAGGTTACTAAAACTGCAGACGACCCCTTGTGCAGCACATGGCTTCCCATTCTTTTTTTCCATTCCCAAACCTCAAACCAATCAACAAGCAAATTCAATGTACCAAACAAAACCCTCCACAACCAACAAATCACCACCTCTTTTTCCCTATTCAATCTCCTCTCAAGTTCAGATGAGCTTCAGATATATGAACTTGACAAGATCCAAATCCAAAACATGCTTCTTCTCCCTCTTGATCTCCTTCTCCCTCCTCATATCCTACACCGACCGGTCCACCGGCTGGTCATCAATCCTCATTAGGTCCATTGTACCGGTCATCGGTGCTCTAATCTTGGTTGCATTGGTAGTTGTAGCCGCACGCGCCACCGTGGTGGCGTGGATCACAGTGCTAGTGCTCCTAGCCTTTGCCGGGAAACGTCGCCGAGTGCTTGTTGCTCAGGGGAGGAAAATCACCAGTGAAGTTGCTATGTATTTTGTTAAGGTTGTGATCAAAGAGCGATCCGGGATGGCTGCTGTTGCTTGTGCTAGTGTCCTAAGCTTAGTGGCCATGAGTTGCTTCAAAAATGCATGGTATATTGGTCCTACAGTAATACTAGAGTAGCTTGACAGATACAGATGGTAATTTTCTCCCTTCTCATTTTTGTTTCTTCCTTTTTTCTTTTTGTATTTTTGGTCCCTTTATTTTTTTTTTGGATTGTTGACTATGATGTACTTATAATGTAGTAACATATAATTCTATGCCTCTAGACTTGTAAGGTTTTGTATTTCGCACTCAGTTTTTTGTGGCTAGTGAAATCTTCTGCCAGTTGGGTTTTTGGAATGTGTGTTTCCTTATCTGTTGATTGATAACAGTGTTACCCTAGTCCGGCGTGGATAGCCTGCTGTTGGCCGAACTGGTGTATGAATTAATTGAGGTGCGAATAGGTTAGTCCGGATACCCATTAGAAACGCGGAAAGAGAAAACAGTGTTACTATTTGTGGACTGCTTAATGATGGTCGAGTTCTCTCCTTTTTGTTTTTTCTCTTTCCGTTTTCTGTGATGGCCCAGGTTGGGTTTTAAGCACGAGAACGATGGGAAAGTTTTTCCTGGAAAAAGGCCCACATAGTCTGATTGATGTCCAACCTAAGCCGTTGGTTAGTATTTTTAATAGTTCAGATTTTAAATATTATTACATGTATCTTACATGTAAAATGATCTAGACCGTTGATTGTTAATAAAACGGCCCAGATTGGACACTACATTCCTGTAGTACTTTTGTGCACTACAGTCTACAGGGACTCTAGATTCGATGACTACCTACCTCCAACCTTCACTCTGCCCATCACGAAATTTGAATTACAAGTAAATTGTCGAAAGTTCCAATTTGAAATCATCAAATTTCTAAAATCACAAACAAAAAAGATATTTACCTAAAATAAAAGGCGGATTTAGAGAAGCTCTCTTTGAGATCTTCATGTATAAGAATGGTTAAGACATGGTAATATGGCAATCCAATATCTTAACAACCATAGAATTATTTTCACGACTTTTCGTATAAGTGGCTAAGGGCGTTGGAATGCCACGTAAATGTTCCACGGAGCACTCAATAATTTTTAGCTTCGTAACTATATCTTTTCTTCAAAAACATCTAAACCTATTAGTCAAATTTAACTTTGAACCCAGTTTGATGATCACATATCATTTCGTGTTATAGAGCTCTTCTATAAACATCGATATTCGAGATAAATAGGTTTGATATTATCAATACATTAACCCAAACATATCTATTATGAGATAAATAGGTTTTAATTCAAAGATGTCCATTTGGACCATTTATATTTTATCAAGGTCAATAATGTATTTCAAAATTCTTGGTCGACATTCGATCTTAGTACTGAATACTAATCAGTAGGGTTTTGGCATATTCCATGTTGTCAACGAGAACAAAAAGATGGACCGTTTAGAATGGAAACAAAAAGGATCCACAAAAGGCCCAACAAGACCGTTGAATCCGAGTGGAGTTTTGTTCACCCTCTTCAAAAGAATATGAAAAACACATTCTGACCATAATCCAAAAAATTAAAAATGAAAAACTGAAAAGTAGGCTCCCAAACACCCATGGTGATCTTGGAGGTTATTTCATTAAATCTATCACATCCTTGTGTATTTTATCTGTGTAGGCTCTTCTTCATTCCTCCACATTTACGTACCATGAAGCCACACACTCATTTGCCAGCCATGGTGCAAATTTTCCTTCTGTTGATCATTCTACCTGCCACCAAGGCCCAAGAAGAGAGAGCTGTATCGATCTAATCTAACGCGTGGTATTGAAGGTCTTTTTAAGAAGAACAAAGTAAACTAGTATATGTGAAAGGCTATGGCAAGTTCATCTCCCCATCAGAAGTTTCTGTTGACATCGTTGAAGCCGGGAACACGATAGTCGCCACTGGTATCAGTGGCCTCTTCTGGAAATGGTGTGAAGATGACCATTGAGCCAGCAGCTGGTAGTTGATACCGGAACGAGCTGTTTTGACTTTTGCGTGTATGTATTCGTAAACAGAAAGAAAAAAAAGCTTCAAGTCGAAAGTTATGTTTTTAAGCGATGAGCTTCATATCATGACTTCTCAGAAATTCATAGTGTCTCACAATAAACTAGCATCTTGTCACATAACTTGCATAAAAAAATAGATTGGCAGAAGTCTCTCCAACGCTGACAATGTATATTCTAAAGCTTAGTGTTAAAAATGAGCAGAAAAATCTCAGGAATAAGTTAATGTTGCGACACACATACCAAACATTCCATCATTCTGCGAAGCTACCTTCCGCATTTCAATCCAAAACTATCATCGAAGGGGAAAAGGAGATTGAATACGAATTGCTAGGTATACAACATTTATAATGCATGCTTCTCCTCCGCCGAATTTCCCCAGAACGATTTGTAGGACAGCTGGTGGTGCAACGGATCACAATGCCAACCCCAACCCCACCCCCACCAATATTTGGGTGCGTGCCATATAGCTAAGGATACCATGCAGTCAAGGATCATCTCGCACATCAGGCTTCCTCTTGGCATGCACAGCAAGCCGGGCATCTCTCTCTCGCTCAAATTCCCTATAATCTGCTCTCTCCAAGAATGAGACCTTTTCCAAATACTGATTTGAGCTCTTCTTATAAGCATCCAATTCCTCTTCCAGTCCCTTGTGTTCTTCCTTGAACTCTCCCCAATCCTTCTTCGTTTTGTCCAGCACACTGAGCTTTTGCTTTTTCCTAATCTGTTCAAGAACCGTATCAACTGCAGAAGGGGTGGCTCTGCTCTTTTCAGAAGCCTCCTTCGAATTGGCATCGACCAGCTTCTTTACTTGAATATCTTGACCTGCGAAGTCCCGAACCTCGGTGATCTGTAAGAAGAAAAAGATTTCACTGAAATGGTTCGAAATTTTAAGTATACACTCAGATGCAGTCACATAGGTATCAACAGGCCCGGCCTTGGGCATAGGACCACGACCGCCTAAGGCCTCCAGTTTTCGGCCCAATAATAGGGCCCCCAAATACAGGGATATATTAAATTTATTATCTATGTCAATTGTTTCAAAAGTTGGTGATTGTATCGTGGTGGTAATTCTGTATGTTAGGTCAGAGGTTGCGGGTTCAATCCTTGCTCCCTATGACATTTTACTGAAGTTTTATAAATTGGAGTGCAGCGCTGAGGCTCGATCTAGTGACCTCTAGTGAGGAACTAAGGTGTCTTGCCATTGAACCACAAGACAAACTTACTATTGTGCAAACAAATCATATATGTATACAGTAAAATGAGAGGCCCCATTTTCAAACCTTGATTAGGGCCCTGAAAATCTCAGTGCCAGGCCAAGTTAAATACGTTACACCTATGACCAGAAGCAATCCTCTTCCACTATACTTTCACGCACCAATGATTGCCTCGCTATGAGGCTATAGGTAATATGGGGTCCCTCAGAACCAGAGCTGCTTAGTGGAAAGGTAAACCAAGGCCACAACCAGTTTAAGTTTGCCCATTTCACCACATGGACATTAACTCAACAGTGATTCCTTGGCATCCTTCCCTAGAAAATGGTCCACTTAGCGGGAACACTCTAGATCTCAATTGGCAATTTATGAGGGCAGATGCGACTTTCTACAGAACAAGAAGAAGACACGTTGTGGACTAATTAGGTCAAGGCCAGTTTATTGAAGACAAGAGACAGAATACCGATAATACGCACAAGTATCAATCGCAAAATGTGTGCTTACCTCGACTTTTCCCTTGCCTGAAGTGGCAGCTGCAGCAGCAGCATCCTTGACTGCTGACAAGGCAGCAGCAGCAATCCTCCTGGCCTCGTCACTGTTGCCGTTGTGTACGGGAGCGAGGGTAGGTTGTTTCTCTTGCAGAGAAGATGCTGCCTTCTTAGGTGCCAGTCCCAAATATGTCATCCAACTCTGAAACAACATCAAAGTCAGCATAAAACCCACTGACTACCAATTCTTTTTCAACAGAATAATCAGGGAACTCACGGTGGAACTCTTCTGTGTAGTTTTTTTTACAGTTGAACTAGGCATGACAGAAATAGATTTGAGTGTCTTAACAGATACCCCTTTACTCATTTTCTCCCACACAGCATCCACTCGAGCTTTCCTCTCTGGCACCATTGAAAACAACATATTAGCCCCTCGTCATAAGATAGTCTATACTTTGAGCATGGGCAAAATGGACATACCAAACCAAACCAAACCAAACCGAGCCTTATGTCCCAATCACGAAAGAACATAAATCTACTTAAGCACAAAAGAACTGAACAATCTTCAAATATTTTTACCATTTTCTGCAGATTGCAACTCTAAGCTTGAATCAGGAACACCTTCATGGCCAGACTCGGCTTGGATCCCCATCTTTTCGGTCTCCATCACCTTAACAAAATGTTTCAACCAGACATATTAGAGAAAAACAGAACCAAACAACAACAGACAACAGATCATCTACTAAAGGAAATCCATGCATATGTGTTTAGCTATGAAGCACGGGTACGCCGGAAAAGTCGCCGTAGGCGTACCGGGTACCAGTACTCGTATGGGCATGGCCCGGTCCGGCAAAATAGGTACCGGTTACGGAGAAAACAAGCAATATTAGGGTAAGGCGTCGGAAAAACATGAGCACGGCCGAATCAGTTCGTGATTTTACCTGAATCGATGGTTTTAGATCGAAGATGGGTCTGCGAAAATTGTGATAGATTGACGATGATGATAACTGAAGACGGAGCTGAATCGAGGCTTGAAAGTTCGATCCAGAGTCAAATCACCACCTGTCTGCTTCGCAGATCTTCGTTCTCTCTCTCTCTCTCTCTCTCTCTCTCTCTCTCTCTCTCCCACCAACGAATCGCCGTTCCTCTCCGTGTATGTGTATCGCCGATTCAGAACCTGCTGTATTGTCGGCTGCAACAAAAACTGTATCACTTTACAGGTCTATTTTGAAAAACCAATATCAATTAAATGAAGTTTTTTTAAAATAATATCACATATCTGGCCTTTTCTACTCCTTAGAACAATTTTCAACACATGATCTTTTTTTAAAATAACATCAAATATATTTCTTTTTTTGAAACAATAATCAATTACATGGAATTTTTTTGGATAAATAACTTTTTTTATTTTACATGCAAAAGAAAATAAATCTTGAAATAACATTAAAAAATTTAGCTGTAACTAATCGTACCAATATCCTACTTTTTTTAGGTTTTCGTCGTTTCACGTACCAGTACCACATACTCGTATCTATGTTTCATAGATGTTTAGTGATGCACGCAAGGTCCACCAAAATTGAGACGAAATTTGTTTTTTGTTTTTTTTTTTGGAAAACATTTAGATATATTAGAAAGAACTATGACATATCCTTGGACAAAACAGACTCTAATTCAGGCGGAATACAACCCGAAGAAAGAACAAAATTCTTTTCTGTACAATTACCAGCTAGCCAATGCGCCACTCTATTACTCTCTCTTCTGCACTATCTAAAGGACCACTGCTTATTCTTTCCCCAGTTCCTGATATCTTCCACAAAAGCAACAATATCCCAAGGCAGTCTACTTTGACATCCACAACATAACTAATCAAATTTTTGCAATCAGTTTCCAAGATAACCTCATCAATATTTTTCTCATTCGCCATAGCACAAGCAATACGAAGGGCCCAAGCTTCTACTGCAAGTGCCGATGCAACCATCACTTTACCACACCGCCACCACTGAGCTGATCCACCCCTGTCTCTAGCAATAATGCCAAAGGCAACCAAGCTGCAGGAGGATTTAAAAGTTCCATCCGTATTAATTTTGACCCGAGAAGGGGTGGAGGTTCCCACTTCCGCACTCTCATGCTGGTTTTGAGTGAGCATCACTTGCTCCAACACACACCGCAGAAAGTAGCTTGTTCAATTATCTCCTCCGGCATAGGCAGCTTATTATTGAAAATGAAGTTGTTCCTGGCTTTCCAAATAGACCAGCAAATCTGAAAAATTTCTCCCACATCCTCTCTCCTTGTTTTCTTTGCTAACTCCCCACAAAGCAAATCTTCCAACCACTTATCCACAGTTACCACTTCCTTATGAAACACCCAGTAAGCTTTGTTGCTTCCAAACCAAACAGCCTTGCTCCACGAACAATGAAAAAGAAGATGATCCATTGTTTCGCTAGATGCTTCGCAAATTGGGCAAGTAGAATTAGATCCACACTTCCTCTTCACCAACCCGATTTCGCAAAACTTTCCACATAAATATACGAATATTCGGTAAAGTAGGAGTACACCAGAATTTTTTCCACATGGAACTAGACGGAGCATAAGAGCAAGAAAGTTTCGAAGACTTTACCTTGGTCACATTAGCCCTCTGATATACATACCCTGACTTCACCGTATATCCACCAGAGTTGGTGGCCCTCCAAATAAGCTTATCCTTCACATCAGACATGGAAATAGGTATTTTACAAACTGCTTAGGCCTGCTCATCTAGAATGCATTGTTTAAGCTTCTGTTCATCCTAACTTTTCGTACTGGGATTAATAAAGCAAGCCACCAACGTATCTCCACAATGAATGTTAGGAAGATGAGACACTTTTCCACCAGGAATTCCCGGAACCCACTTGTCAGCCCAAAATGAATAAGCTCACCGTTGCCCACATTCCACTGGAACCCTTATTGGATCAATTTTCTGCCTTCCAAGAGACTAGACCATAGCCACGAAGCCTTTGGCCCTCTCATTGCTTCCATCCAAGACTTATTAGCAAAATACAATCATTTTAAGACCCTTGCCTAACCATTCGCCAAAATTGTTTAACTAATAAAGCTATGTTGAAAGCCTCAAAATCTTTAAAGCCTAAACCTCCCATGGACTTTGGATCCGTCAATTTATACCAAACACCCCAATGAATCTTTTTTCCTTTGTCAGAACTTCCCCACCAAAAATTACTAACCACCGAATTCAAGCAATTACAAATTGATAGAGGAAGTTTAAAGCACATCAAAGTGTACAGAGGAATAGCATGTAAGACCGATTTGATAAGAACCTCTTTGCTCGCATGATTCAAGTTAATGTTGCCCCATCCCTGCATTTTACGTATGATCCTGTCTCTAAGGAAACCCATAGCTTCCCTCTTCGAATTTCCCCATAATGAAGGCAGCCCCAAGTATTGTGCCGACTCTCCCATTTCCTCCATCCCCAAAATTCTCTTGATTTCTTCCTTGATGCCCTCCTCTGTGTTGGTCAAGAATCAAAGACTAGATCTATGAACATTAAGGGAAAGCCCCGAGGCCTCGCTAAAACTCTCCATAAGATCCATGAAATTAACACAATTCTAAGGCACTGCTTCCAAAAACACCAAAGAGTCCACAAATAGAAGATGTGATAACATTGGGCATCGCTTCCTCATTTTAACCCCTCCAATTGATTTGTTCAAGACTGCCTTGGTCATTAGCTTAGAAAACACATCAGCAACCAACAAAAATAGATATGGGGATAATGGATCGCCTTGACGAAGACCTCTACCGAGGGTCACACCACCAATCTGGCCTCCATTAACCATAATGGAATACTGAACAGAACATACACACTGCTTGACCCACACAATCCACCTCGCATCAAACCCCATTCTCTCCATAACCTTCAACAAGAAATCCCAACACACACGATCGTATGCCTTATTGAGATCGAGTTTGATTGCCACAGACTTCTGATGGCCCACCTTCTTATGCTTGAGAAAATGGAAGACTTCATTAGCCACTATAATGTTATCTTGAATTTGTCTCCCTAAAATAAAAGCAGATTGTTGCTGGGAGATGATTTTATCCATGAAAGGTTGGAGTCTATTTGTCAAAACGTTAGAAATAATCTTATAGATAAAGCGACACAAGCTGATGGGGCAAAGCTGTCTCATCGACTCTGGGTTTGGAATCTTTGGAACCAGAACAATATTAGTCTGGTTAACTTCTTTTAGATGAACTCCCTCTTGAAAGAAATTCTGCACAGCCCTAAACACATCTTCCCCCCACAATATCCCAATAGTTTTGGTAAAACAACCCGGGGAAACCGTCAGAGCTAGGTGCTTTTAAAGCACCCATCTGAAACACTGCTTTTTGCATTTCGTCCCTCGTAATGTTTTTCACCAAGGTCGCATTACACTCGTCTGAAATTGAAGGATCAATGAGGCCTAGCAAGTCTTCAAACTCCCTTAATAGAGGCTCTTTGTATAATTCCCGAAAATAATGAGAGACAATACCTGCCACTTCCTTGGGGTCATCCTTCCAAACACCATCACTGTCTTTAAGCCTCACAACTTGGTTCCTTTGGCGTCTCTAAATTGTTGAAAGGTGAAAGAAACGAGAATTTTTATCCCCTATTTGGAGCCACTTGATCCTTGACCGTTGGTGCCAATACATAGCATCCTTCTACCAAAGATCCTCAAGAACACGTTGTAACCTTCTTTCCTCCATAACCAAATCAGAATTAAAACCCAACTCCAACTGATGCTGAATATCAATCAACTACTCTTTAGCCATATTAATCCTAATACAAAGATCTCCAAACAACTCCTTACTCCAAGCCTTTAACTTCTCTTTGCACCACTTAAGCTTCTTACAAACAGAAAACATCAATGACCATTCTTGATGTTGATTCCATGATTCGACAATCACATCTTTACACCCATCATCAGTTATCCAAAAAGATTCAAACCCGAAGGGTTTCCCCACTTTACACAATGGAACTTCCGTATTAAGAATCATAGGATTGTGATCTGATCCCATAGCAGGTTCAATAAAGACCATCGTTTTGTCATGAAGCTCCCTCCATTTAGAATTTGCAAACACTATATTGATCCTCTCCATAATGAAACTTTCTCCACATCTGTTATTCCTCTAGGTGAATTTAGGACCTTTGAACTCCAAATCAACTAAACCACAATCACTACTCAATTCGTGAAAGGATGAAATCGTTCTCTGACTAGGGTAATGCCCTAATTTTGTCATTCCCACTAAGAACCTGGTTAAAATCCCCCATACAGACCCACGGTAAGAATTCAGATCGAGGAATCCTCCTAATATCCTCCCACACCAACTCTCTGCCAACCCTAGAAGGGCATCTGTAAACAAAAGTCGCAGCCTAAACTTGCTGTTTCAAATTATCAGTAACAATAGCATGCATGTAATTCTTACTAGTCATTTCCACATCCAGCTCTACTACTTTATTCCACCATAATGCCAAGCCCCCCGATAAACCTTCCGGAACCACATAGCAACTACTATCAAAACCTAACTTACGGCGGATGGCCTCCAACTTGACCTTATTATTTTTGGACTCCATTAGAAAGAAAATGGAGGGGCGATTTTTACGGACAAGATCACCTAAAGCCTGGAATGTCAAGGTACGCCCAATTCTTTGGTAGTTCCAGGTTAGGATCATCATAGAGACTGTGGCTGGTCAGGGCCAGCCACACGCCCAATTTCTCCCAACATCATACAATCCAATCCAGCATTATCAACAACCATGTGATCCATTAATAGATGATAAATTGGGCACAAGCAATAGAGCTGACCCATTGGCAAACATTTTATCCAGCCTAACAGGAGAATTTTTTACTTGATCAATACTCAAAGAAGAAACATGAGAGGCACCTGTTATTCTTGATTGTTCGACATCTGTTCTCAAGAGGATAACGTTGTATGTACCAAGAAGGGAATATCGCCCTCCCACTTCTTCGATCACCTGATGATTCAGTGTAGGAATGAGTGGCGTCACGTGCTCCTGATGTTCGTTCACCACACGCGCTCCATTATCGTGCACCTGTATCTCTGGCCGTTGTGATATTAGGTTTTGAACCCTAACCACTGCTGCATCCACCTCAGCTCGAATAACCTCAATCGGAATGGCACTTCTTCTTACCCGTCCCATTTTTAATTCCGGTCCGTAACCTAATCTTTCACCTTCTTCTTTTGAGACGAAATGGCAGCCTCGATTGTCATGTCCCAATCTTCCACACGCATAGCAAAAGTCGGGCAGCTTTTCATACTTGAAAGAGATCCAACGATCTTTGTTTGAATCCGTTCTTCCCCGAAGCTAGAAACCCTTATGACGAGGCTGTGAGATATCAATTTCCACGCCGACCCTTAGAAAACCTCTAGGTAAACAAAAACCATCCGCTAATGATTCTAGCGCTAATAGCTTCCCCATACGAGAACCAATAATCTCAGCGTTGGCTCTGCTTAATTTTTGCACCGGAAGGTAGTGTATTTGTACCCAAAATGGACAAATGTTGAAATCCAGCTTAGAGATCATCATACCGTCCACAAGAGCTATTAGAACAAGTAAGCTACTCATCACAAACCACGACCCCTCTTGGAGAATATTGATTCTATCTTCTTCGTTCTTAAATCGAAAAAGAAAGATATTGTTGTTCCAGTCGTCGACAAAGAAGGGAGCTCTGGTTCGCCAAACAACATTAAGGATATTAGCAAGAACAAGAGCTTTAATGGTCTTCCCGTGCACCACTTTTCCCACCAAGCACCTACTACTATTGACCTCTGAATCACCAGACCTCTTTCTAGATCTATGATTCCAAAATTAGCCATACTGTAAGATGAGACCAAGAAACTAAAGTAAAAAATAGGAGAAAGGGACGAAATTGAAAAGAAGAAAAAAGAAGGTAGGGTGAATGAAAAAATTAGGTTACTGGAGAAGAACGAAGAAAGTTGAAGGAAAAGGTAGAAGAAAAAGAAACAGCCACTTTGGGGCATTTTTCTCATCCTAGAGAGATAAACTCCCACTTTTAGAGAGAGAAAGATTTTAAACAGGGCCTATTTCGAGCTTACGAAATTTGATTATTACAGCTGAAACAAAGAACAAGACCACATTGCAAATAAGTGGAGCAAAGCATAATCTAGAACTACAGATGGTCTTCACTTCCAAATAGGAATATAGCTTGCAATTTGGTCATGTAGCGCTCCAGTTTTTGGAAGCATTATTTAACGGAAAAAGATTTATTTAAAAATGATCTATTTTATTAAGCAACGAAATAACATCACCTTGATCATAGTTTGGTTATAAAATAACAAAGTACTTGTTGAAAATTAATCTACATTCATCCAACACAAAAATAAAGATGGTAGGGTCCTCTAGATGTTCTGGTTGAGATCCCAGTCTTAAGTTGATACCTGATCTTTAGATTATTTTCTGTCTGGCAATACGGCTCTTCGCCTTCTCCTTCTGTACCTAGCATAATATGCTAGGACCAACAGTTGCACCATGAGCGATAAATCATTTAATAGCTAACTTTTACCGCATTTACCCTTATATTACAGTTAAACAAAATTCATATACAATTGAAAAGAAGTAAGTGATCTCATTTACTAGCTTTTAACTTATATTTCATCTAAGTTCTCCATCTCGAGAACATCTTCCCATTTAACCACCAACACTATGACCATTCGCGATTCAACTCCCACCTTACTTGCCTTAACCAAGAGCCCCGATGAATCAGCTTAAATTATCTATTTGTTCGGATTCATCAACGCCGCATGAGGAACAATTCTCTAAGGATTAACCGAACCACTGGGCCCACGAGGAACTAACCGAATCCATTGGAGTATATAAAACCATGACCCGATACCATAGCACAAAACACCTTATATCGCCTGATTCATAAGGAGTAATCACGTAATGTCATAACCTAGGGTTCCGTATCAAAATCCTCGCTGAATGCCTTTCTTAACTTTTCATAACCCCCACAATCTTTTTGGTTAACCACCAATCATAATTGCGGGATAGCCTTTCATATCTCATCACACCACGCTCTTAATCATTTCCATTTTCTTTTAACTTAACATCGTCTTTATGATTTATGTGTACGTAAGCCAATCCAGTGAATCTAATTGTTCAATCTAACAATCTCAACAACCATATTCACTTTGATAGAGTAATTGCAAAGTAAAACAATAATAAGGATGTAAAACAAGGACGGATAGCACATAAGTTGTTTGAATTTGTCCTTGTGACTTTTAGGTTCATGGTGTTTTAGCACAAAATTCACTTTTTTTATTGATTATAACTCATTAAGGGTAGTTTAGTTTTGTGAATTTTAGGTAATTTGGTATTTTTAATAAAATAGGGTTCATGTGTAATTAGGCAAAAAGGTTGAAGTATAGGGGTAATATACGTAAAGGATCTTTTGGTAAAACAGTTGAGCTTAGGGTTGTTTTAGAAAAATGTTTATGTATAAGGGTAATTTAGTAATTTAATTAAGTATATGAGTAAAAATGAAATTTGAATAAGTGTAGGGACGAACGGGTAATTTGATCCGATCGTAAGAGTAAAATAGTTACTCCCTCCGTCCGGATTTGTTGGTCCACAAACATACTTTTTTAAGTCCGAAAATGTTTGTCCATTTGCAAAAGTTAAGGGGTGGTAAAGTATGGAGAAAGTACACAAAAAATACTGAAAAAAAAGTAATGAAAAAAAATTTGAAATCCCCAAAATAGACCAACAAATCCGAACGGAGGGAGTATAATAGTGTTTGGGTGACGGTGCCTTGAGAACCCATAAAAAAATAAATTATCGGATTTAATTCAAATTTGATAAAATCCGGGCAGAATCGAATCGAACCAAACCGATTCGATGTCACCTTTAGTCTTGGATTTTGAACTCGGGTAACAGGCCGGCGACTCTTTCGTTCCTTGGTCTTGTGGGTTTTCTTTGCCAACAAGAAATCACGTTAAAACCCAAGCAGCCCTTCACTTTCCCCATCCACCCACAGCAGTATATATACACCCACACCCTACCGTAGAGAGAGATTAGAAACGATTGCGGGCGTGAATATCGCTGTGCTTATCTCTGGAAATCAGTGTCAACCGATCAAATCGCTATCAACATTGAACGATTCCTCTTTTAATCCCCGCTGATTTGAGGGTTAGGGTTTCGTTTACTGTTATGGAATCCACTATAGTGATCAAGGTTCGATTTTACTAGTCCAACCCCTCGTCTGTATTTCGCTTCAACGTTTTTTTTTTTCTCTTTGGTTTCGACATGAGTTGATCGTTTTTTTGGGTTGTGTGTGTGTGTGTAATGATTGTTTTTTTTCTGGATATAGATTTTGGGTTTCTGAGGCAATTGACTGATGTCAATACTGGGTTGGTTTAGATCGATGTTAACAGGATGATTATGTCATGATTTCAACGTCAGACTAGTTGATACACGATTAGAAAATTAATGGAATTCCCTACAGAAAAAGCGACCTCTTAAATGGCAAAACAGAATCGTTTATGAACAATTTCAGTAAAAAATCAAGAAAGAGAACATAGCGAGCAGGAACTCTTTTGCAGCATTGATATCTGCAAGTGAGGTTCCTTCATTTTATTCTGTTTATTCGCTTGCCGCGTTTGGTTTCTCTGCAATCAAGTGTTATAAGACCCAAATTGGGGATCTGCGTTGAGCTTTACTTTGATTATTTTACCTTCTGCACTTGAAAGTAGTCCCTGGGTTATGGCATTTTAGGGCTAGTGGATATTTAGAGTTTTTTTTTTCTGTTACAGTGGAGAACATCAGGCTTTTTTCATTGATCATGGCAGACTTTTTCACCGTCATAATTTTGGGGCTTCCTTTGTAGATATCGCTAAATAACTTGGCTTTGCAATTTTAAATCTTGGGCTACCTTTTTATGAATTCTTTCTTTCTGGTTATGAATTCTTTCTTTCTGGTATGTAGTGTTCAATGTATGAATGTAGCATCGATTGTATGTATCTACTTATTCTGGTAGTCTCATGAGGAATTTGATACTATGTACTTTTGTGAGTTGTGAGCGGCATTTGAAATCTCTCATTTTTACTAGACATAAAATATGGGTAATCTGTTTATCTATTATCTATTATCTATGAAGGTAATTAATTTGTTTTGCAACAGTCGATGGAGTTATGAACAGGCTGTCCCCTGGGTTACTTGCATGCAAACCTTCTTAGGTTCTAGATTGACTTCTCTAATTATGCATGTGATCAGTTGAGATCATCTTGCCAAAAGGTCATTCATACACATTGTTTTGGTTGTTATCTTGACACGCATGAAACTATGAATTTGTTAAAAAGTTTTAGTTTTTCTAAGCTGTTGCCAGAAAAGATCTTCTATCAAAAGTCTATTTAATTTTGAGAAATATAAGCCCTTCTTATGAGACTTGAGTTTGAAATCTTGTCGCAATGTACTTTTTCTGCCCATGATGCTTGAGATTTGATGGAATAGGTTTTATGATTCTTGATTACCTTATTTTTTACCACTCGCCCCAGCCCACAATAGTAAAGAAAAGGAAAATGGTGCAAAAGAAGCTTGGAATGGAAGTTTTAATGGTCTAATCCTTTTTTTTCCCCACATTTTTATAGTGTATATGCTCCAAAGATATATGCAGCCTTGCTTTTATTCTCGATGATGGAACAGTAACTTCTGCAACTAACTTATGATGTAAAGAACATTGATAGTTTATCTCTTTCGCTTAGGTTGGTGGGGAAGGGTGTAGATTTGGGGGCCATGGGTGTGTTTGAATCCCTTGCTAGTTGTGGCTACAATTTTGCGGTTACAATTTACATAAGAGGTTAAAATCTCTCGCTATAAGTTGCATGCTGACGTTCATGTTAATATATGTGTGTCACCTTTATTTTTATTGGGTTGTTTTTGCATAATCATTTAAATACCTTTTACCATAATTTCTATTGGTGCTACAGATCCCTTCTTTATCAATAGTTCTTCTAAACATTTTGGATACAGGTTAAATATGGAGAAACACTTCGCCGCTTCAATGCACGAGTTAATGAAGTTGGACAACTCGACCTTGACGTTGGCGGATTGAGGGGCAAGGTCATTGGTCTCTTCAATTTTGCCCCCGATGCTGATGTTACGCTAACATACATTGATGAAGACGGTGATGTGGTGACACTTGTTGATGAGGAGGATCTATGTGATGTGATGAGGCAATCCTTGAATCCTTTGAGGATCACTGTTGTGTTGAAAGCTGAAAGGGGTGGTAGATTTCATGCTTGGTCAAGCGGAAATTCTACTCCTATGAGATCTTCACCTAGAGTTCAGTACCCATTGCCAAACTTGAATAGCAGAGTTTCTGAATGCTTGATGTCTGTTCCTGAGCCTCTCCGTGAAGTTCTCTCTAAGATGGCTGCATCCTCGCCTTTATTTCTTACAGAGCTTGTTGACTGTTTCTCAAAGATGGGACAGACCCTGATAAATCCTATTTCTGAGTTCCAGGCTGGGTCTGAATCTAGCTCACAGAGTGTGGCTTCAGGAAGCGCAATGGGTGCATCAATGACTAATAAAGAAACAGAGGCTTCGAAAGGTGATGGTTTCACATCGTATGTGTTTCCAAATGCCAAAGTTGAAGAGGCACCCTCCAAAGATGATCAGAAGGAGGATAGTGTAAACAGCTTCAGAGGTTCGGGTTCCCTATATCTCAATGCTGACCTCCCAAGTGATTCTTCCCTATCTCAATATGTATCTGAAATTCTTGCTCCAGCTGCGCCCCACAATGGCGTTGGTGACGATGAGGGATGGTTTAAGAAAGTTGTTGATTGTCGTACGTTTGAGAAGGCTGTTAGCCCAGGACAGGTGGATCCTAAGACACTCTTTCCTAGTGTTCCTGCTAGTGGGAATACTGAATATGTTAAGGCGTTAGGTGAAGGCTGGAATTCCGTCGGTAATGTTGCTTTCCCAAGTACTGCTGGTTCTGTGGGGCATTCTGTTGGTACAGCTGCTAATTTGGGTGGCTGTGTAGATGGCAAAGTGTCTCGTATGAATCTTGTTAACAAATGTCCATTTCCCGCAGCATATGATTCAGCTTTGTTATCTATACTTAATGATTCACGGGTTCATCCATTTAAAAGGAGCAATACTCACAGTGATAGCATGGGCAGTGTGTTCCATGTAGGTGTTCAGTGCGATGGCTGTGGTGTTCATCCCATAGCTGGACCTCGCTTCAAGTCTAAAGTGTAAGACAAAATTGATGTATACAAATTTACGAAATATCTAGTCTTTAGCTGTCAAATAGATTTATGCAACTTATGAAATATCTAGCATTTAGCTGTCAAATAAATTTATGCAATTTTTTACTCTTTTTGTGCAGGAAAGAGGACTATGACCTCTGCAGCGTCTGCTTCTCAGAAATGGGAATAGAAACTGAATATGTGAAATTTGACCGCCCAGCGCCTTCTCGACAACTGCATTCTTTCAAGGGATTGTGTGATCCTGTATGTGGTTTCCCAGTACATTTCTCTTTGTTGATCTCTTTCGTTTTGATGCTTGTCGCTAGCTTCATTGCCTAATGTTATTTTAAATTACGTCATTTTGCTATATGTAGCAACAACCCTGGGCTCGTTCTTCAACACTACCAGATAGCATGAGAGGTTTTGAGATGAATTCGAAACAACTGAAGTTGGACAGTCGTTTTATTATGGATGTTAATGTCATCGATGGAACTCTAATGGCCCCGTCAACCCTCTTTACTAAGATTTGGCGGTTACGGAACAGCGGAACCATTGCGTGGCCTCAGGGAACGAAACTTGTCTGGATTGGTGGTGCTAAATTAAGCGCCTCGCTTTCCATTGATTTACAGGTGCTTCTATTCCGAATTTCCTGATTAGTTTCTTTCATTGTTTGGATGTCGTTGTTAATTAGTCACATACATATATCTTCCTTGTTTGAGATATGTTGTTGTAATGCTTCTTAAACCATGGTAGATCTCTGCCGATGGCGTACCCCTGGAAAATGAGCGTGATGTAGCCGCTGATTTTGCCGCCCCTGAGCTTCCTGGTCGATATATCTCATACTGGAGGATGGCCTCACCTTCTGGCCAAAAGTTTGGGCAACGTATTTGGGTTCTTATCCAGGTCTCTCTTTTCATTACATATGTCTGATATTTTTGTTGGTCTAATCTAACATCTCTCTGTCCCTTCTTGGTGGAGCTATTGTGTATATGTATATACACACAACTATGTATATGCTCTATGTCAAAATAATTTTTGACCCCTGCTCTATTATTTTCCCCTTATCTTTGCAGGTTGATGATTCTTTGAAAGACTCGTACAAAAGCTTTCAGGGTCTGAACTTAAATTTGCCGCCTCAAGACAGTGGTATAGCAGACCTTGAAAATGGGAATGTGGAACCCATGATGGTGCAGTCGTCAGTTGATGCACACCCATGTAAGAACCAGGAGCTGGATTTCCCCACTAATGATACTTTGCTAGTTGGTGGTGTCTCAAACACTGTTCGTCCAGGGGCTCGTACATCAGTTTCGTTTCCTATCACCCAGATAGCATCGGCTCTGCTTTCTGGGACCCGTGTGTCATCATCACCATCTACTATGGTGCCTGAAACAGTTCAAGGGACTGGTGAAAATAATGGTGTTGAGCAGAGCCTCCTTAAGGAACTTGAGGAGATGGGTTTTAAGCACATTGATCTGAATAAGGAGATTTTGAGGTTGAATGAATATGACTTGGAGCAGTCTTTGGATGATCTCTGTGGTATTGCTGAGTGGGATCCTATCCTTGAGGAGCTACAGGACATGGTAAGTTGTTGATTAATGATTGATTGGAAATGAACTACATAGATAAATGTTGTGTGGAAACTTCTAACTTCCAGAGAATAACGGGGCAAATATTATTTTTGAAGGTAGGGGGGATAACAGTGACTCAGTGTTTTACTTCAACGTAAAATAACACTCCAACAAAGCTACATACTGTAATTTACGTGTCAGGCCAGTTTTGGTGCAAGGATTAAGCCGGATTATCTGTCTCTGTTCAAACTTTTTTCGCATATGTTAGTTTTGCGTCAATTATTTGTGGATTATTGGTTCGTCACGACAAGATGAATCAGGAAAATAAAAAATATGATCCCAAATATTTTTTTTAAAATAAAGACAGATAATCCAAAAAGTCTGTTTTGGAACCTTTTTGTAAGATTTTGGTCATAATTTTTTACTTTAAGATTTATCTTGTCGAGACGAACCAATATTCCAAAAAAAACAAAAATGACGGAAATAAAGACAAAATAATAATCCGGCTTAATTATTAAAGCCAGACCGGGCCTCAAAATAGTGAGTGTTTATGTCGATCTTTGCAATCTCAACTTGACTACGTTCCAGAAACTCCGGAATTGGGACATAAAGTGGGGTTAAACTCAACCCACTTCTTACCTCAAAACTTATGCAAATTGATTTTTACTCGTGCAATTAAATCTTTTCTCTAATAGAACAAGACTATTTTGTGTCCTTCAAATTCACCGTATGCTTTCAATGAAGCTTTTTACTTAAATTCATTCATTTGAGTTGGCTATTACTATGCTTCATGTGAAATGAAGTTTCTACTGAATCGAGGAAATGTATTGGTAAGGGCTGGAGATTAAGATGCTCCAATAACACTTGAAGCATGTTTGTACATTCTCGCTTTACACTCTTGCAAGGCACTCTTTATTCCAGCATAATGTCTTTTCTTACCACTGGACCGTAGTGTGAAAGATTTTGCTTTGGTGTTCACAGGGTTTCTGTGATAAAGAAATGAACAAGCTGCTGCTGAAGAAGAACAATGGGAGCATCAAGCGTGTGGTCATGGACCTCATGAATGGAGAGAAGCCGTAGCCAGTGAGCGCTGTATTTATAACCATGCCTATACATAGTAAATAGTATAATCTAAATAAAATTAGGGGTAGCGGAAACTATGGAACGTTTAATTTTCTTGTGTTTTTCTGGGTACTTTCATTGTAGGTCACAAACCGGCGAACTTGTGGCCTACGAACTTATATGAATAAATCCTTTGTTTATATATATATTTAATGCATGAGGTGCTTTGGAGAAATTTGATGATTGAAATCACTTGTGTTCACATTTTTGGCATGAGATTGGTTTACAAAATTTCATAACAGCGCAATTTGGGCTACTGAACGGCACATTTCTGTATATAGGTTAGATGTGAGGTGGTCAATTATTCTCATTTAGTAGTACTTTTTCTTTTTTTTGTGGGTGAACAAGAGTTCTAGTGAAAGATCAATATTACAAAAGACAAAGGCAGGCATATTTCTAAGGGAAAAAAAAAGACTCAGGTATGGGAGCTGAAACAGAAATTCTAGAGGGGATTTGCCAGGCTGCAAATTCTGTAATGGGATTGAGGGGTTTGTTTTTACAGGAAAGGCTGCAATACACACTCCTATTTGGGTGTATATCACCTTGTAAAAGTTACAAATCGATTACCTTTTATTAATAGAAGTTATGATTTTTTTATAAAAGTTACAAGACCACCAAAATGTTATGAATCATATTGCTGAATAGTTATGAAATACAGTACTAAAAAATATATAACAATTGTCAATGAGGTGTCACAACACACTATACAATAAGTGCACATGAATTTTTAATAAGTGTATATTGTAGCCGTTCCTTGTTTTTCCATATGAGAAATTAGAACTCTTGATACAGACATCAAATTGAAACCCCAATACTATGGGTACCACCACTGTGAACATAGATGTGTGGGGCCCACTTCAAGTAAACCCTGCAAATCCATATGTGCATTGTCGTGGTGATCGGTACCCATAGTCGGGTTGAATACAATATCATTGCTGGTACTCTGAGATAACAATCTTTTAAAACAATGTATTTAAATATCTCTTGTAGATGAAATATGACTTTACAACATAAGAAATTACTGTATTATCTTTTCATGCAATTAGAAAAAGTAAACTTGAATTTTAAAACATAGTAGAAGAAAAATCAGAAGATTCTCTCCACGCTTCCACCTAAAGAAACCATTTCTTCAAGTGTGGCCAAAGCGAGTTTCGGTCGTAATTTTTCACTTTTTTTTATAGGTCTCCCTGCGTTGTGATCGATTATATCATTTAGGTATACTATATCAACATTGCACAATGATTTAATATTTTCTCTCTATTCTCGAAAAAAAAAAGTGTGGCCAAAGCCAAATGCATAAACAAGTATCAAGTACCGAATATAACATATCATTATGTGTGAGAAGGTCGTAATCAGATGATATACAATATCAAGCAACGTTTGGTCTAATACGTCACTTGACTTATTTTTTCGTCTTTGTTTGATTTTTTTGGTGTGTGTACGTCTTGGATCAAAACTTTTTTTTTTTTGTATTATAGATTTGTTTAACCAGATGAATCGGAAAAATAATAAAATTATTATCCAAAGTCAATTTTTTAAATAAAGACAAAAATAAGTAAAGAGGACATATTTTTTTTACTTATTTTTGTCTTTACTTGAAAATTTGAGAGTTTTGATTATAATTTTTTACTTTTCCGATTCATGTCATTGAAACAAACTAATAATACACCAAATTTGACGCTCACCTAAGTAAAGCGGGGAAAAAATCAAATATTGACGAAAAAATAAGTCAAGTTGCCCAAGGCCCTTTTCACTTTTTTCCATCTGAACACATGATCCTTCTATTGTCAGCCTGCTGGACTGTTAATAAGCTAATAAAATGACAAAAACAACACTCCTAATACAATTTTTACACTTTTCAACACACTGTCATAGTAAGTGGTGGCTAGCTCATGCGATAAAACTCTTGGATGTCCCACACTGTATCTCGGGATCGAATCCCATTCCCTCTCTCCCATGTACAATAGATTAGGAATGACAAATAACAAAAAAAAAACACACACTTTCATAAACTTACATTTATTGAGCCAGAATAACAATCCAGTGGATTGGTTGTAGCATTTCCTTTTTCCTTCAACAACAGGCCCATTTTATTTTTTAACTGAACAAAAGGGCCCATTTGGCTTCATCTTTGTCTGTTGCAAATTTCTAATAAGACAAGTGATTACTCCTTCTGCTGCTCCTCATTTTTTTGGACAGAATTGAAGTCCTTGGAATCTGAGCTCTTTTTTGTCAATACTTAAACAGCTTGGATGGAAAATGCTAGTACTAAATAGGCCAGGTGAGTTTATGCTAAGGTTTAAAATTTGTGTTGAAATAAGTGAAAAATATTTAAAAGTAGGTATAAATGTATGGGGTCGGTTCCCCTCACATTTAAAATAACACAAAAAATAACACCTCGCTCTTCCAGGCCCTACTGTGAAGTTCTGAACCGTTGATCTTGTTTAAATGAGTAAAATAAGAGGTCCTGCAAAATTTCAGTTCAATCGGATATCGGTAAGTGTTTGATTCAAACTGTTTAAAAAATATTGTTTCCTGTCATAGTTTTTGCAAAACTGGTTGGATCAAGCACTTTTCGATATCCGATTGAGCTGAAATTTTCCAGGACCTCCTATTTTACTCATTTAAACAAGATCAATGGTTCAGAACTTCACAGTGTGGCCCGGAAGAGTGAGTTCCACAAATTTGTGTTATTTTAAGTGTGAGGGGAACCGGCCCCTAAATGTATTGAAAAATGTAAATATATGCAAATATTAATGTCAAAATTATTTTTGATGGTTCCGAAACTCCAATGCATAAAATGTTTGTACTTGTGTTCAATGTACAAATCTGTTATATATTACAGTTTCGGCATAATCAAAAATAATTTTGACATTATTACAATCCATTTAAATATATGAAAAGGAAATTTTTTTTTTTTGGTACTTATTATGATTGGGCTCGCAGTAAACCCTTCTTGAATTACTCCTCTTCTGTCAATGTACACTTCCACTTTCTTCGTACATGAAATTATGACAGTTAGGGCCTGGATTCCTCATTTTTACAATTTCATTTTCTCCCTTTTCACTTTTGGGGCCTGTTTGGCTGGTGCCAAAACAAGGGGCCAAAAATTATCAGGGGTCATAATAGTGGGCCCCATACCTTTGCCTGGGTTTGGCAACCCAAAATTCCTCCTATCTTCGTTTTCACCCCTTCTACATTTTCACCCCTTTAGGGGCTTTGTCCCTGATAAAATTTGGGCAACCCTGACCCTACCCAAAAATTATCCGGGGGAAGGGGGTTGGATTTTTGACAATTTCACCCCTCCTTATCCCCCTCCTCCATCAGCCACTGTGAGGCTTTGATCCATCGGACGCTTTGATCGGAATGGTTTTGATTGGAATTAGCCACGGTGAGGCTTTGATCGGAATGGCTTGATCCATCACAGGCTTTGATTCATCTAGCTTGTGATTTGGTTTCTTGAAGCAGAGAGATAAAGATCCGGTGAGGCTAGAACATGGGGTTTCGGTTGGACGGAAATCACAAGGGTAGGTTGATCCGATGGGTTGGACGAGAGAGGGAGAGGGATGGATGGTCGTGGGTGGCCGGCCCTCATTTCACAGAAATAAACACAGAGAGAGAGAGAGAGAGAGAGAGAGAGAGAGAGAGAGAGAG
>JAXBDA010005162.1:0-25590 GCA_036023075.1 Gaultheria prostrata
AGTGCTCAAAGAGTACTTTAATTTGGTGCAAAAAAATTTCAAATTTTTTGAGTAGAAATACATTTTTTTACGTCCTAAAAAATACACGTTTCCCAAAGCACACATTTAAAAAGGGACAGAGGGAGTAACATATTTATCTTTTCAATGACACCATGTTTCAAAAATAGTAGACATGCATATCAAAAGTTATAGGTATATATTTTTCCAATATTCTATAATAAAAATGTACAAGGGACATATATACTACTTAATTAATTTAGAATAAAGAGGACCAAAAACACAAAGGATTTAGAAATTTTGAATAGGGAAGTAGAGGTGATAGATAGATCGACCATAATTTCTTGGTACTCCATATTTGGAGTTGTAATGGCTTTGTTCGGTTTCAAGGTTTGAAAAATTCTTTCCAAAACTTTTCTGTCAACTCGTTTGATTTTTGACCGGCAAACTGAGCCAGTGGGCCCCTCCCTCCCAAAACCCAATGTGTAAGCCCAATTTCACCTTTTTGCCGAAAACCCAATGTGTAAACCCAATTGTACTCTCGCCTCCTCTCTCACACACACACAACGAAGTGGGACCCAATGTTATTGCATTTAATGGAATATTTTCAATGCCAGAGTTTGAATATTCAAAGGGGTGAGGGTGGACCCCAGGTCTAACTTTTTGCCCAAAATATTTGGCCTAAGAGGCCAACCGAACAAGGCCAATATTCCAAAAAAAAAATATTTAAATTTTTTGTATATCTTATTCTTATCTTTAATCCATAAATTAGACTTAATTTGGTTTTGACTAGACCATTTAACCAAGGGTTAGACCTAAGACTAATATAAACTATGATTAGATTTCTAGTCATTGTACTCCCTCCGTCCCTTTTATAGAGTGTACATTTCTATTTTGTGTTGTCCTTAATAAGTATGTATTTTGAAAAGTTACTGGGTACATTTTCTATTTTGCCCGTAAAAGTAGATTCCTTTTTAAAAACTTAGTGGGTATTATTATATTGATAAGGCTAAGTAATGGAAAGTAGATGTAAAAATTGTAAAAGTTGATGTGAGAGAAAAATAATTGGAATTCTTAGATAACACACTTAAAAAGGAATGGAGGAATATATAGTATTATATAGCAATACACTATTTTATGTATAGGCAACCTCTCCAAACCATTTCAACACCCACTCTCAAGCTTGATGAGTACACTACAACCAAGTTACCAACTGCAAATTTGCAGAAAACCTCCATGCTTTCATCTTTTCCCAAGCTAAATTATGATTACCACATGCTCCTATCACTCTCTCCCATAAACGTTGACACTTGCCCCACATGCAAACCTTCTTCTTCTCTATTAATTCAACCAAAAACGTCCTCTCATTTCACCTGCAAATTTTCAGCTGTTAGAGGAGAGAAAAAGCTTGTATTTTGGTAGAAAATCAACTCTAGAGAGAGGGTACAAGTGGGTTCATGATTAAGTGTATAATCACACTTAATCTCTTCAAATTCGTGGGTAACATCATCAAGGAGTCTAGAGCTATTAGAATCATTCACCGTCCACCATTCTTCAAGCTCAATCCAAGTTTTACCATTGTCATGTTCCCCAAAGATCGATACATGACTCGCAAACTTTTCATTCTAGCTTACTCTTCGGAAATCAATGTAGATATCCTGTAATCCTGAGTATAATGCAATACATAAGTAGTGCATGATCTTAGTTTTGAAGGGTTATTAGGGCTTAATTCGAGTCCAATCAATGAAACTAGAAAAAAAAACTAGGTTTTTGGTATTGAAATTGTGCATCAGCAGATTCAGCACAGTTAGTAAACTGACCAAGTATAAACGTAATTTGGTGAAATGGCTAAGTATAAATGTATTCATGATAAATTTAAATATAGAGATGGGTACTTTTGTATTTTCAATAAAAATTTATACTATATGGGTATTTTGGTGATTTTAATACATCCTAGGTATATAGTAGTCATATCTTATGTTGTACAGATAAATAGAACATAAGGGATTATTAGCTCATATATAAGATAAATAAATACGTAACTAGTGAAATACTTAAGGGCAATTTAGTACTTTTAGTCTCAAGGGCAATATGGTCGTTTCACTACTTTTGACGATAATATAGTCCAATAAGTGATATTTCAAAACATAAATTGCATCTATTGTGTTTAGCAATTATAGACCAAATGGTTTATGTAAATTTTTAATCTAAAAGAAGGTTTATTCACATCATTAATTCAACTAATAATGGGGAAATATTTTACATATGGTAAAATTGTCCTATAGTAGATTTAACATGGTAAGAATTGATCTCACAAGTAATGGGGTTGAATAACCAAGTAAAATCTTATTCTAAGATCAAAATCATAGAAAAAACATGTAACGGGGGCCCAAGTGTAATAAAACCTATACTACGTACTACCATGCTTTTTTTTTTTTTGATCAGCAAAGAAAGAATATTATAGAACAAGAAGGGAGCAGACAAAAAAAACAAAGGAAGCCCAAGGCCTAAAGGAGCGAGGTAGGAGCCGACAAGACCCACCAACAACCAACCAAGCAAGCCAGGGGCAAAAAAACTATACGAAGAGTTGAACAGAAATCAACCCAACACTCTCCTCAAAGCTAACTTAAGAAGCAACACCTGAACAAAGCCCCAAACACCTTATTGACAACCAGTAACGCATGGTTTGAATAAGAGTAGGGAGCCTAAACATAATGTCGTCGCAAGAGATGTCTTTAGAGCCTTGAAACGCATACATTCAGATTGCTACTCTAAACTTAATCTTCTCACCCACTGCCTCCCAATCCGTAACAACTCTCTGAAATATGAGATCATTTCTGGCCTTCCAAACACTCCATAAAACTGCAAAGCTGAATAGATCCCACAGTGCCTTTTTAACCTTCTTAAATTTTCAACCTTGCCACCATACGAACAAACTCTTGATGGATGAAGGGACCACCTACTTGATGCCCCACCAGCTGAGAACTCTGCAGCACACAACCCAAACCAACTTGCAATGAACAAAGAGATGATCTACAGTTTCTGGGACCACCCCGCAAAATTTGCACAAACAGTCATTGGAATCTGATAAAATGCCCAAAGAAAATAATAAGTCGGCAGTTTTCACCCTACCCCACAAAGCCAACCATCCCAAAAACTGCACTTTTTTCCTTACTAGCATTTCCCAACCCAGCTTCTCTACATTTATACAGCGAATTAACTAAAAAGATTCCAGAAGGATCGGCGACCCACTTAAGAGAATCGTCCCTCTGACGATGTAGCTCCACCGACCTCAACAGGGTAGACAAAGCATTCCACTCCTCCTGCTCCCATGACAAAACATTTCTTCTTAGATTGAAATTAATAACTAAATCTGAACCATGCCCATGTAATGCTTCAGCCACCACTACCGATTTATGAGTGCTTAATCTAAAAATTCTCGGAAAAGCCCTTTGTAAGGAAACTTCCCCCACCCAAACATCAAACCAGAATCTCACTTTGCTCCCATCTCCTAACTGAATTTTTGTGTTTGACAAGAACACACCCAACAAATTTTCATCTCTCTGGCCAACAAAGCTGATATCCCTCCAAACTGCAGACCAAATTTTGTTCGGATCCAAGGAGGGAAACCAAGACAAAGAATCCAAATTATACTTGCTACGTACCACTTTCCTCCACAAGGCTTCATTTTGAATCCCAAATCTCCACCACCATTTGAAGAGTAAACTCTCATTCATCAATTTTAGATTTTTGACACCTAACCCACCCATCTTCTTGCTCTTAGAAATTTTATTCCAACCCACCAAATTAACCTTCTTCTTTAACTCCCCCCCTCCCCAAAGAAATCTACTCTGAATTTTAATCAATTCCCTTAATACACAATCTGGAATTTTGAAAAGAGAAAGGTAATAGATTGGCAAATTACCTAACACAGAATTAATGAGGTTGATTCTGCCACCGAACGAGATGTGCCTCCTTTTCCAAGATGCCAGCTTCCTCTGAAAACTATCGATCACAGCTACCCAAGATGACTTTTTCCTTGGACTTGCCCCGAGAGGTAACCCAAGATATTTCAATGGAAGAGCTTGAGGCTTACTACCCAATGCATCTGCAAAGCTCTTCAACTCCTCCCGCGAAAGCCCCACCTCGCTAACCACACTTTTCTGGAAGTTCATTTTCAGACCAGAGATGGCTTCAAAAAAAGACAACAGCTTCTTGACGGTCAGCAATTCTTCTACTGAAGCATTACAAAAAACAATGGTATCATCTGCGAATTGCAAATGAGTCAGAATGGGCCCATTAGTCGCTATAGAAATACCTCTGATAAATACCCCTATCTTTGGCTCTTTTGAAAATCATGTTAAGACCCTCCACGGCTAAGATAAATAGAAAAGGAGAAAGAGGATCTCTTTGTCTTAACCCCTTTTCCATTTTAAATTCACCAGTAGGAGAACCATTTATTAAAACAGAGATAGAAGCAGTCCTTAGACACTCCTTAAGCCAGAGACACCATTTGGAAGGAAATCCGAATTTATCCAGCATATCAAAAAGGAAGTTCCAACTCAGATTGTCATATGCCCTTTGAAAATCAAGCTTCAATAAAACTCCCTTCTATCTATTCTTCTTCCACAAATCCACCACTTCATTGGCTATAAGGATACCATCCTGAATATTCCTACCACCCATGAATGCAGATTGCTCTTCGGAAATAAGAGCCGGAAGGACCTTTTTTAATAGGTCTATAATCCTTCAACTCCAAAGGGCAGTCAATCTTAGGAATGAAGGAAATGAATGACCTATTAAGCCCCTTAGCAATTTTGGCGTTACTATGGAAATCCCTAAAAAATTGAACCACATCCCCTTTAATTGATGTCCAGCAAGCCTTAACGAAAGAAAGATTAAAACCATCCGGACCTGGGGCTTTATTACCATCACAAGAAGACACTGCATGCCAAATTTCTTCCTCTGAGAATTCCTTGATTAATGCTTCCCTTTGCTCAAAATATAACACAGATTGGAACATACCACCCAACTTAGGTCTAGTAGCCTAATCTTCTTTGAAAGCCTTCTCAAAATAAATTAACACCTCTGCCTTCAGCTTCCCTGGATCCTCAATCCAAATCCCATCTTTAGAAATAGAATTAAGCAGATTCCTGTTGTGTCTACCATTTGCAGTCAAATGAAAGAACTTGGTATTCCTATCACCTTTCATGCTCCAATCCAATCTTGACTTTTGAAGCCAAATCCATTCAAGTCTTCTACTTAACTTCCATGCTTGAACTTGCAGGAACAAAGGTCCGGACGACCATATCTCTGGTCAGGATGACAAGTGCTGAAAATTAGAGTTTTGACCAGAAAAATGTGATTTCCTTTACGTCGTATACTAAGCTCTTAAAACATCAAATAAACTAATTTAGGACTTACGGTGAGTTTTCACTACGGTATTTTTCGGTATTCTTAAACTATAAGTTATCAAATTAATTGATATATGTAACGACCCTAGCTATTTTCGACACAAATTTTTTCTATGATAAAATAAATTATTTTCAATTGAGTATAATTAGAATGATCCAAAATTTCCAATCACATTTTATAAAATACTTCTAATTATAAATTATTAGTTTGTTTGAATTTAATTTTACAAATATCGTATGTGTTAAAAATGCGCACGCACCAATGAGTGTTGTTGTACAACACCTAAATTTTGCATAGGTGTACATAATATATGCTCTACACGTATATACTAATCATTTAACCTATAATATCCTTATGCACTTACCTTATCTCTGAAACTCTATCCTTGATCTTGCCACAACCACCATCCTGTATTTCCTCCCTTTGTCTGAACCATCCTCTGATCCTCTTCTCCCATGTAGGGGTGTCAAAAGGGCCGGGTCGGCACGGGCACGACACAAGCATGGCATGTTCGAAGGCGCCACGGCACGCCACAGACACGGTAAAATCCTGGCACAGCACAACACGACACGGTCTAAGTTGGCACGTGGCAGAGCATGGGCACGGGTTCAGAATTGAGAGGGCACAACACAGTCTAAGGCGGCACATGGCACGTGGCACGACACGACACGGTCTTCTACAGGCACAACATGGGCACAACACGAAGTAAACGGGGCATGAGGCACGACACGAAACGACTTTGTTCTAGCACGGCACGACACGAAGTCAACGGGGCACGAGGCACGACACGACATTGTTCTAGCACGGTACGGCAAGGCACGGGCACGAGCACGGAAGTTGGCCAGGCCTGGCACGACATGACACGGAAGTAGGACGGGCACGACACGACACACCACGGTTCTAGCAAGGCACGGCACGAGGCATGGAAAAACCCAAAAAAAAAAAAGTTGTTAAATACCTTATTTCTATGCATTTTTTGATAATCCAAAAAAAAAAGAAGAATTTTTTGCTTGTGTTAGTGAATTATATCAAGTTAAAGGAATGAAGTCATGAACAAAAAAAGAAACCAAAAAGAAACAAAAGGGAAAAAGTTACAATTTTTTTTTTTTTGAGAGAGATTTTGGACAAAAAAACAAAATAAGCATTTAAAATAGTTTATATGATTAATAAATTTTGAATCAAAATTCAAACATGAAAAAAAATGTATACAACATATACATTGCCTTTTATCTAATAAATATTTTGAAAAAAAATTAATTTATTTTGGTCAAAAAAATTATTTTTTGCTTGTGTTAGTGAATTATATCAAGCTAAAAAAAATAAAGGCATGAATAAAAAAGCAAAAAAAAAAAGAAACAAAATGGAAAAAAAGTTACAATTTTTTTTTATATTTTTTATATTTTTAGAGAGAGAGAGAGAGTCAGAGAGAGTTTGGACAAAAAAAAAATAAGATTTTAAAATATTTATATGATTAATAAAATTGGAATCAAAATTCAAACATGAAAAAAAATGTATACCACATATATATTGTCATATTGATATTAATATCCATTCCCTTTTATCTAATAAAGATTTTGAAAAAAATATCAATTTCTTTTGTTGAAAAAAATTATATTTTATCTGTGTTAGTGATTCACTTTATTATATCAAGTTAAAAAAAAATGAAGTCATGAACAAAAAAAGAAAATAAATAAGAAATAAATAAAAAGTTTTACTAATTTTTTTTTTGTTTGAGAGAGAGAGAGAGAGTTGGACAAAAAAGGAAAAAAAGTTACAAAATTATTTTTTTTAAAAATGGGTTAAAAAAAAGTTACAACAAGGTTCGGCACAAATATGTTCAGATCTCCATTAAATTAAACTAATTGAACAATCAAGAACGTTAAAATGATAGTTTTTGTTGATTAAATCAATCATGGAAAGTTACATATCGATCGGATTTAGAAAAACCCCTTGATTGGGGTATGAATGTGTTATTTAGATGAATTTTACAAGAGAGTTATTATCCGATTAAATGTAAGTTGAAACACGATGAACTTATCTTTTGGTACAAACGATGTACTCTGTAATATGTGAAAGATAGACTGTTCCGATCGGGAAAAAAAACTTTGGTGGGGCTATTATGGTTTAGAATAAGACTTTTAGGCCTCGGGAAGCATTAAACATGTTCCGAGATCACGGCTATCGATATCCGATGATCTAAAAAATTGGCGTCAACGGTGAAATCAATGAGGCGTGAAATTCTAACGGTTCAGATCGACAATTGCAAAAATTAACTTTGTAATAACCTTTAAAACCTATACATTGAATGTAGTTGATAACAAACTATATCTTGTGCTGTAGTTGAATGTACTGTGGCTATGTGACTGCGACACAATCAAGATAATCGAGACCGTTGATTTTGTTATGCCTATTAATTAAATCAATATTGTAAAATTTTGTCTGGATCGGGTTTGGAAAGGACCTTGATCGAGATGCAAACTAAATCTTGTGTTGTAGTTGAATACTTGAATGTTGAGTGGCCAAGTGACTGCGAAAACAATGAAGATGATCGAGAATGTTGATTTTGTTGTGCCTATTAATTAAATTAAAATTATAAAATTTTCGCTGAATCGGATTTGGAAAGGTCCGTGATCGGGAACAAACTAAATCTCGTGTTTAGTTGAACGTACAGTGACCACGTGACCGCAACACAATCAAGATGATCGAGACCGTTGATTTTTTTGTACCTATTAATTAAAACAATATCGTAAAAATTTGGCTGAATCAGGTTTAGAAATGTCATTGATCGGGACACAATTTCATAAATTAAATAATTTTTTTGTAAAAGTAAAATAAAAAATCAGAATTTTACCCCCAAATTTCCCACAGTAAATGTTAAAAATCCCACCCAAAATTCCTTCCAAAAGTCGTCTAACTCTCTCTTTCTCTCCCCCAAATTCTCTAAAAAGTGAATCCCACCAAATGCGGAACAAAATCCCAGTTGGGTAATGGGTAGGCTTCCTTTTGTTCTGTGAGTAGTCTTGTATATCCTCTGTAAGTACGCTTCCTTTTGTTCATTTCCCTTTCTTTTATGTTTTTTGAGATCATTTCTTTTTCTTGACTTTTCAAATCCCGGTTTTAATTTGAGTGCTTACATTTGACATTTGAGGCATACACTGATGGATTGGTTGTATGCTTGTATCTAACTATCTATCTATAAAGTGTAACTTGTGTAGGCGTTTGAGAAGCACAATGTGGAGAAGGATGTGGCAGAGGCCATAAAGAAGGAGTTCGACAGGAAGCATGGGCTCACTTGGCATTGTATCGTTGGGAAAAATTTCGGTAAAGTACCCTATCTTGACTACTGTCTGTAGGATAGGTTCTGTGATGGATAAGCTGGAGAGGTGAGAATAATCGACAATAAACAATAGAAAGGGAAATAGAGTGATCAAGAGGAAGGGTGAAAAACAGAGCAGAAGTGTACAGAAGAGACTAAGGCAGAAGACATCACTTAGACTGATCTATGGCAGCCCCAAATGGTCCAGAGAATGGAATGATTTCACTGGGAAGGATATTCTCCCTCAAAGAATCAGTGATCATCCACCTTCTCTCGCTAGAATCCACCTTGGGAATGTGAGGGAATGTCTCATATTTATAGGCAACCTGAGCCAATGGCCTGGCTCCAAGTTGTCGTCCTATAATATGAGAGCACGTGTCCCCTCCGTACATCCTGACTGCGCGGGTGACGTCACCCACCGCGCGGGTCAGCGGCTTACTTGGGCGCGCTACTCCACCCCTCGCGCAGAGAACCTCTTGTTCTTTTATAGCCACCAAACCGCAAGATCTCCCTTTATTCCCGTGAGGGCAAGGTCGTAACCTGCTCGGTCACGCCTATACCGCAGCCAAGCCTCAGAGGGCCCCTCAGATCCTGCCTTCAGACCGGAGCAAGTATAATTACTTGGGCTAAAACAAACTAGTTTCTCGCGTTCTTGCCTATGTCTCTAGGCCGCGCTAGTCATGAGGCCTATGGGCTTTTCTCCTTGTACGGATGGCCCATGGTCATGGAGAGATGTTTTTTCCCCAGTCGGGCTCTGATGGGGCGCGACCGGGTGCTACCGCGTGGGATAGCCCGCGCTAGTGGTCCATGGCGGTTGATACAGCTCGCAGGTGCCATGTGTCACACGATGACGGATGACACTTGTCATCATGGTATTGGTAGGTCAAACCCGAGTCGGGTCGTCATGTAGTAAAAATGCTGACCTTCCCTACAACAGCCCCCCGCGCGCGCGTGTGAGATACAAGGGCGCGTGGTCTTGTATCCCACGCTCCATCATACGCGCGCGTGAAGTCATCATACGTCGCTTCGCCTGCACCCGCCATCATGGCGCCGCTTCAGCTTTCGAAGTGTCTCTGACAGTTGCGCCCTTCCAGCAGCTTTAAACGGTCGCGTCAATTAGGCAATAAGTACATCCTTTCCTAAACCGTCGTGTCCGCAGGTTTTTTCTGTCGGTTGCCGACTTCCCCTGCTTATAAATACCAGAGCCACTTCACTTGTTTCCTTACTTGGAAATTTCGCTCTCTCTCTCTAGCCTCCTGCTCTTCGTCCTTTCTACAGCGTACCAGAGTTTCCTCTCCTTCGCGCCTTTTCCCTCTCCCCTCGCCGTTTGCTGCCATGGCCACCCTTTCAGGCGTTCCAGTTTCTCCACAGAGCTAGTGGTGGAAAGCTCCCTATTTCAAGGGGAGAGAAGACCCCTTTTGGCAGAGGGTAGAGGATTTCGTTCCGACCGGTAATGAGTTGGCCGACGTTCTGTCTATTAATCCAGAGGTTCCTTACGAGGATGGGGACTTGATGCCACCCTCTTCCGTCCTTCGTCTTCGGCTGGAGAGAGGGGATTTCCCCTTCTGCTCTGTTTCTTACGGCATGGGCTCCTCACTGTCTTCTCATTGGAGCGACTGGGTGAATGCAGTGATGAGCAAGAGGAGCTTCGCCAGAGTTTTAGACAGGGCTCACTTGACCGAGGCGATCCGCATCTCCCAACGTTTGGTTTTGAACAAGAAAAACGAGAATCTGGATTTTCTCGTCTCTCGATGGAGCGCTGACACACGTACTTTCATGTTTCCCTGGGGGAGTGTGGCCCTACACTGTTGGATACGACAGCATTGCTTCATCTCTCCACCCGTGGCACCGAGGAGTTTGATACTGACAGCTTCAACGCGGACGAAGTTGATTGGTTCATGTACTACTTCCTCAAGAGCAACTGTTGTTCTATTTTCATTGACACCTCCTCTTCAGAAAAGTAGGATTTCTGCTTATAATAACTTTTGGTTTCTTGGGATTATAGAAGTAGCATCCAAACACCGTTTTGGGATATCTCCGATAAAGAAACATCTATCAGTCCTTGATTCTAGCTTGTCAACATTTATGGCTTAGGTTGCCAAATCTTCACAAAGGTTCTAAAGTCCACGTGAGTTCACCCAAAACATTTGGGTATCGCTTCCATCATCGAGGTTCCCGCTTGCAGCGATACTTGAAATACCTACCGAGCCAACTTAGGGTTCTACAAACCGTTCTACGCTCTAAATAGACAATACACCGACTTCTTGCAGAATAATTAGATTTTGAGATTACAATTGCATCCTGAACGAGTAAACAAAGGAATATTTGTCACAAAGACAATTTGGAGGATTGAACTTGCTGTTTCAAAGCTTTAGGATTAAATATAGAGTTTAGTATGCCATTTCTAAAAATTTAGGAATTGGAATGTAACTATGAAAACTCAAGCAATGATGTGTAATTGTTCAACGGGTCTGGCCAACTCACTGGATATGATTTAGCTCAACATTATTCCTCATTTTGTGTGTGTAGAGGGATCTACCAAAAGAGAATATGAAGAACATGACTAAAAAAACTTATTTTTGTGATAAGGTTTTCCTGTTATATTCTTTCAAATCTCTTTATAAGTCCATGATCTAACCATTGTGATCTTTTCCTAAACAGAAGAAATTTATAAAATATTGTTTGTTCACACTAGTAATTCAATCCACTTTTGATGCAACGAAAGTTGAAAGTGAAGTCGGAGGTGTTTGCGATAACTGAAGATACATATTCTAGTTTCTAGTTTCAGATTTTATTGCAGATTATAGATTTTAGATTTTAGTAGAAGCATATAAACATGTTCACCACAACTCTGAAATTATGATTTGTTTACCAAAAAAATGAAAATCAACTTTTCTTATAAAACTTAAAACCTAAAATCTAAAATCTTATCCAAAAAGCTCCAAAAGTTTAGAATGTCATTCCTTATTTAGCTTTTCAAAATCTATGGAATCCGAAGATCTATTATCTAGAAATTTTGGTAAATACTCTAAACTAATTTTGAAAAGTTTGAATTTTAAAATCTGCAAAAAATAATTTCTCGTAAGAACCCGCCTTAGCCACCAACAAGGGTTGAGTCAAAAACTCAATCATGCTACACATGCCACACCCACTTTGTAGAATAATGGACATTACGCACTTGACGCAGTTCCAACATCATAGCTGAATGAAAATAAAAAAGAGCCTTCCCCATCAGAATCATATTCTCCCACTTCTTGATAATTTTATTGGAGTCGGATTAACTACACATGTTGTGACTTTAATTGTGTGCCTTCTAAAATCTCTATTTATTGATCTTAACCGTTTATTTTTTAATAACGATGAGCATATAATGTTTAAAGAAAAATAATAATGATCAGACATTGGTAGACACATTATCCACACACATTTGTCTTAACAATTCATTCTTTAAATCATATTGGTCATTCAATTTTGTAAAATCGATGGTATTTGGTATCTGACCATATAACTACCAATATCCAATCAATTTGATTTTCTGCACGGATAATCTTCTCAACATTAATTCCCAGCAAAATCAACGGTTCAGCAGATCATATATATAGGACCCACAATCGGAAGCATTACAAGAACCACAACACAAATTATAGTCTGAAAACTGCATGCTTATGATTTATTATTTTTGAGCTCTATTAATCATTCTGGTACATAGCAGGACTTCTGTATAAAAATGTTTAAACATAATCCATCTTATTGCGTAATGAGTTGATGGGCTATTGGCCATTTTGCATAGCAAACTGTATAGACCCAAAACAAATTAAAAGGAAGGTGAGATAGCAACCCTTGATGAATAGTCATCAGAGTTTGATATAACCATTATTGATCATCCATTCTAGATTCCAGTGATTGTTCACATTCTTCAGAGTCCAATAAGCCCACCCAAAACTAGCCCTCCCGTAGACTTCTAGCTGGGCCTTGGCAAAGTTTTGGTAATCTTGTTTTCCAGCCCCACTAACCTGCCATTCAGCTACCCATTCTCCTGCAATTTGGTTCAAACCAGGTCCCATCATTTTCTAGCATATGAAAATAGATACTATTTCCAGATCACTTATACTTTTTAAGATAGCTAAAAAAACAATAACAGCGCTACTGACTAGGAAACTATAAGAGTCGATAGAGTCAAATGATATTACAGTATACTATTTTGTGCAAAAATTTTAAACGTGCATTATATAAGAAGCAGCACAAATGAAAAACATTTTCGTACTTACCTACAAAAGTGAGAGGCCCATTGGACGTAGTAACTTGACTCAATTGGGCTGACCGGTTGGTGTACACAAAATCAATGTTTTGTTGAACACTCATGTTATCGAATGTATTTGAGAAGAGGTTGTAGTAGTGGATATCAATCACCGATCCTGTCAAGCCACTGGCAAGAGGGAATAGTTCTGTTGGATTAGCTGGTCCTAACCGGTTTGACATAATTACATAAGCCGAGGAGGAGTGTTTGCGAACTGTGTTATAGCCAGCACGGTAGTACTTAGTCAAAACGTCTAGGGAGACTCCGGGGGAAAGAGGCTCATTGATCAGCTCAACTGCGTAAAGGCTTGGGTTCGCAGCATACCTACATGCCACAAAAACCGTACCACAAGTGAGATTCCAATTGTTACTAATTAGTAATGCCACAGTTATTGACACATTTCACGGCAGAGTATCAAGGGGAAAAAAGAGCATGGCAAAAACTAATGTCGATGCTTAGATTATACCTGGCAGTTAGGAAGTCTATAACATCAACAGTCTGTTGTATGTTTTGGTCAGACAATCCCCATTCTTGAGATCCGTCTCTAGTAGAACTATGCTCCCAAGGATTTTGAGAGCCCGGTGAGGCGTGCAGATCGATAATGGCATGAACCCCATATTTTCTGTGAACAGAATAAATGCCAATGAAGGAACACCGCTATTGAATTTGATAATTTCTAATGGCGCAAGGCTTTCATTACTTGATATTGGCACCCCAAATTGTTAATGACACTCCAAAAAGGGAGCACCAATATCAAGTCCATATCAATTTTCTTCTTGGATTGATATTGGCACTGCCCACTTAGAGTGCCATTAACAATTTGTGGAGTGTCAATATCAATTTCCTTTACTTCTGTTCATTTGCAGCGCTTTAGTGGAAGATGAAGGGTTGGATTAGAAGAAAACATACCGCGCCCATAAGAAGGCATTGTCCAACGCTTGCAAGGATCCTCCTACATAAGGCAGTGGAGGAGTTGGATCACTGGCTATCCACCACCCAACAGGGATTCTCACCGCGTTTAAGCCGTTGCTAGAGATGAACTTGAAATCATTTTCGACGATGAATGTGCTCCAGTGTTCCTAAAACATGTCAAAAAAATGCGCAAGGATCAATTTTGCTCTTCATGTACCATTACTATGACCTCCAAGTTAGTTCAAAAACTTAACCATACCTTCATAACTTGTGCTGCCTTGATTGGTCCATAGCCATTTGTTACTTGAAACTCGCCCTGAAAGCTCCCTGTAATCTTTATGATGAAAACAGATGGATCGTCGTTTCCCCAGTTACCATTCCCTTGTGAATCTGCAGTCACAAGCTCCTCCGTCTTCACCTACAAAAATCATAATGATAAAACTACAAACTTAATAGCAAATGTGATTTTTTTTTATCAACTAGCATCATGCCCATTTGATACACGAGGCCTAAAAAAATACCAATGCCATTTTTTATCAACAAGCTTTTTATAAAAAATAGCATTGTGATTTTTTTATGTCGTGCACAACATTAGTAACACAATAAAAAAAATGCACACGCGTATATATTACTGGTATCTTTTCCAGATTCACCTTAATTGTAGGCCTCACGTACCACATCTAGTTTGAATATGACCCACACATTACTTTTTCTTATTCCTATTCTGTCTAAATTTCCTTGCCGACGTGAACATAGTAAAAATTAAATTCCCCTCCAAACAAAGTAATTATTTTGCAATCCTGGAGCATGATCACGATCACGTGGTGTTCCAGATTATTTCAACACTATACATTTTTTGTGGGGTTTATACACCTAGTCGCGGTATGTATTGTTAGAGTGTTCTAAAGCACCATATAACCGTACGCTGGGAGCACTGAATAATTAGAGCGTCAAATATCCGAGTTGATGTATAGAATTTTCTTCCGAGTCTTGATAAGTATACATTGACTGAAATCCATATTGATTCCCATTCCTCCGTTTGCTATTGACGTTAACAACCACCAACATGGAAAGTATCTACTTTGAGTAGCATCTCACGTGTGAAAGACAAGCATTCATAGTTAAGCTGAACAAGAACTAGAGGAAAACCAAAAACGGAGATCAGAACAAATACCTGTAAGAAGAACCCATTTGGCGATTTGATCCTGACGCGGCTTGAATTACTGGGATTTCTCACAATCTGAAACGTTTCTAATCCACCAGACGTCTCTGCCACGGCTACCAAATCAATCCCATTCCCAGCAGCGTCTAGTCCCATGAATTGCTTGTTGAACACCCTGAATTGAAAAGTGGTCTCATTGATCCTCCACAACTGCAATAAAAAAAACAAAAAAAAACCAAGTGAATAACCACAGAGTCGTAAGAATGACTTTGAATGTTAAACCAATTGTTATTTGACGAGACTAATTAACAATTGGATTATTACTTTGAATGTTTCCCAGCCTGAAGCAGAGGTCCTGTTGGCAACTATGATTGTCCCTCCACCTCCTTCGGCGCAAAGGTACTTTCCGACTGTTACAGATTTCAACTGCAGCTGGGTTCCATCCTAATGATCAAAATTCCATACAAGATTGAGCAATTGAGAAAATCAACAAAAAAAAAACACTCAAGTATAGAGTGATTAGAGGTTATGTTTTAGGAATCAAGTACAAACCAAGAAATCTTTGTTGGGTATGCCATCAAACAGAGTTGGTTTGATCCAGCCTTCTGTGACTAGCCAGCCTCCGAGATTAACGGCTCGGATTTTGATGCTTGGAGTGACCCTACTGAAAGCAGAGGAGATGTAACAGAGAAAGATACAGAGGCATAAGCAATGTTTTGTTTTCCAGTATGGTGGTGCCATAGGAAAATTTAATTTAGAACAACTTCAGAAGACAGTAGTGCCTCTCTGGTATGGGGGGTCCGACTTGCCATTCCACATATATATAACAAAAGGCCCAAGAAGCAATATCTGCCTTTCGAGAAACTTTGACTTCGGCGTTGACAGTTTTTTGTTGCCACGTGCATCAAAAATGCATATGCATTCCTCAATTCTATTACGCAAACTTTTGTGTACGTAGCTTTCATAAATATGAGTGGCACTCCAAGGGTTTTGAGTGCCCTAGGTCTAATTTAAAAAATGTGCCCTAAAATTTTAAACGACGGACGGCGATTCATTTCATCGGTTCTTCCTCTTCTTTCTCTCTCTCACTCACCTTCGACGCCTTGGTTTGTATTCCAATTTGCAACTCTTTAGGAATAAAGTCAATTCGGATTTCTAAATTCCTTTTTACATCAAGTTTAGGCCCTTTAACTAATATTGAGCTTTTTTTTAAGATTGAGCCACAATAGTTTAGGCTTTTTTGTAACTTATATGGGGTCTTTTTTTATTTGCGTCAAAAAAAAATCCTCGTCTAGCCCATTTTTAAAATATATTAGAGTGCCCCAATAATTGATCATTTTTGGAGTGCCCTAAGCCCAGGCCTTGTGGGCCTTGGGCCTGGACCGGCCACAAAATAGTTAAGGAGCATATTTTTGTATATTAATTTGGTTTCGTCATCTGTGGTTGGCAAAGCAAATATTTATTCTGATTTATGGTATTGACGGAGCCGGCGTTAGGCCCCATAGAGTGTAAAGATTAGGACTTGTTAAGTTCACGATCGTATTAAATCCAACTGATGACACAATAATACAACATATCACTAAACACAGCCAATATTCCGGGTAAGAAATAATCAACCGTACTTTTTGGGCAGTCATTGACCACATCAATCCCTATGGTAATACTTTGTCGAACTTCGTCAAACTCCGTTTATTTTATTTCATTTTTTTGCCAAAAAGGAGCAAAAAATTTTGAAAGGGAGTTTTATAGGCCGGTAAACTTTGCACAAAAAAGTTTACTATAGACAAAAATAATTCAAATTTTTGTAAATTATTGTACTTATTTTTCTATTTATTCACAAAAATTTAAGTTTGGTTAATATTTAATGAGCCATTCGCAGTTTCACAGTCTGAATTAGTTCATACTTACACATGCATGGCTTAATTTTTTATTTTTTATTTTTTAGATTTCTCTTGTCTAGACAAACTAATAGCTTACAAAAAAATTGACGCAACACTAACAAATGCAAATTTTTTTGAATAATAACAAATTTTTGCCAAAACACCAGTTTGGTTAGTGCTTTCTCATTGGGCGGGGAAGTCAGCTGGTGGTAATTTGTGATATTTCACATCGGTAACATAACACATATCTACATGGAAATTGATACACAAAAGCATCTCCACTCCATCAAATTTTTCACCAAACTTAAATTTGAGTTAAAATTACTAAAAGTTCCATTCTACACTTTCACAAAATTTGGCTTTACTTCAAATGTTTCACCAAATTTGTTTATCACTAAATTCATAACCAAATTTTCAAGACCTTTTTTTTGCACTTCTATTTACCATTTTGTCATTCATTGTTGTGGATTAAATCTCTATCGTACAATTATGAGTTAGCAAGTCAATTAACGCGTTAGTACCCACGATATTAGTGGAATCAATCAGTCAACCCAACAATCTCCCCATCACTAAGTATGTCGGCGTCAAGATAATCTGCTTCGAGAATGGAGACTGGTTGAACACCCGTACAAGAGATGAGTTCCACTCGGATCCATTGGATGCGCTTGATGATTGACTTCAACGGAGGGTGCATGTCAAAGTCAAACATAGTGGCAGAAAAAGAACAATCTGTTTTATATGCAAGGTGGTTGACTTTTATACAGTATCACTCAACTTAGGGCATCTCCTGTCGTGGAGTTAAAAATGTGTTGTTATATGACACAAAAGTATAAAAAAAATGGGTCTCATTTATATGTAGTTATAACACAATGTGTTGTTAATGTAAGGAGTGTTACAATGGTGGTGTTAAAATGTTGTTAAAATGAAAAAGAGTACACAAATATATATAGGTATATACATATATAGGTGGGGCCCCAACCTTTTTCATTTTTCTCTCTTAACCTTTTTCGTTTCTCTCTCATCACCTTTGCCGTTTCTCTCTCCTCTCCCCTGCTTCCTGACAGTCCTTTCTCTCTCTCTTCTCCCTCTCTCTCTCTCTCTTCTCCCTTCTTCATTAGCCGTACTAACACAGTTATACCTTACACTATTTCTGTCACAATTTTCTCTTACACTAGCCTCACCTTAACTACACTATTGGGTACCGAAATAATTTTTTTTGGTGTTAACTGTCAAAATCTGTCTATTTCTTACCTTATTTCTTACACAAACTCCATTACTGGAGATGCCCTTACGACTTACGAGTATTGTTCCAGGTTTTGGAGCACCATGTGCACCTTTATTCACCAAAAAGTCCAAGTACCCAGAATTTATCTAAAATGTGTAAATTAATGGTTCAAATTTACTCCAACTGAATCTAGACTATTGATTTTCAAATTCTAGGTATATTTTCTGTGTATGTCGCAGTGCTGTTTATTCACCCCACAAACCTGCAAGACTGTGTGACGGAGTCACAAGAGGACCACATGCCCTCACTGGATTTTCGGGTTTTTTTGCATTTGTAAAAAAATATATTAGAAGTTTCATTAGTATATCACCCTTTTTTGAGAAAAAAAAATTTGAGTGTTCTTGGGGCACGACCACGTGGTGTTATAACTCTATTTTTATGCATATATTTTTGTGAGACTCAAAACTAAATATATGAATTTCACCTAAATATGTTATAAATGCCGATAAAAAATAAAAAAGTGATAGAGAAGGGTGTTAGAGCATCACGTGATGATGCATCAAGACCACTAAATAATTCATTACTCACAAGTAAGCCTCAATTTACTGAATTTTGGCTTCGAAACTAGTACGTGTTTACGGCATTATATAATAATTATATTACCATAAAATGTAAGTCAATCGAGACTCCCTTTACATTTCTCCCTTATTTTGCTTTCTCTACTTAAATCTATCAATAACTCTTTTCTTCTTTGTGTTGAAGATCGATAATGTGATAGTTAAACACTATTCAAATAAGAATGTATCTTAAAGAAAAATTTAAATGAAAATCAAAGCATGTTAGTTTCGTAAAGAAGAGAGATTTTTTTTACACAACAAAATTAGGGCCGGCCCAAGGCTTGGGCCTAGGCCATTCAAAAAATTCAGAATTGTAGGGGCTTATTTGTACGGATGGTCCCCAAAGTATTCGTGAAGTGTCAATTTGGTCCCCAATATATAAATCATGTCTATTGAGTCCCCAATGTTAATAATTCGCATCTACATAGTCCCATCCCCGAACGCCGTTTGCTTTTTCGTCAGAAAGAAACCCTTCACCCCTCAAACCCCTCACTTTTCACTTTTCACTTTCCCTTTCCATTCACTTTCTTTGTCTCTCTGTATGATCAATGGTGATCGACCATGGTCCCCCACTCTCAACAAAAAATGTTCAGATCATTTACACCTCAAATCCCTAAGAAGAAGAAGAAGATTCTCTCTCGAACCCCTCACTAATTGATTACTCCTTTTTTACTGTGTTGGTGAAACCCTACAAATCGGTAAGGTGAAATCTGTCTCTCTCTTCCTTTTTGCATAGAATATGCACAGATTGTTGCTTTGTAGGGAACCCATCGTCTCTCCTATTGCTGTGACAAAGAGAACCTTTGTTTTTTATACTCTTGGTAGTTGTATCTTGATAATCTAGAACAGTACCCTTTATTATAGAATATCTTTCTTTTCCTAAACCTATTGGTGCCATTGAAAAGGATCTATCTTTTCCTAAACCTACTGGTGCCATTGAAAAGGAAATTCCCTTTTTCTATCAAAGTCTATTTTTTCGGCAATCCCCAACTGTGTATTTGCTTGGCTTTTTCATGGAAATATTAGCATGTACATTCAATTCTTTGTTTGTCTTCCAATTGGAGTTGAACATTAATAAAAAATTTATGTGCCGGACGCGTACTGTCACGTCGTACCCATTGGCGCATTCGATATTTGTTTAAGTAAATTTGCCTCCAAAATGTACAAAAATGACACCCTTAAATCTGGAAAATAGATCCTTTTTTTTTAACCTCCCACCTAACTTCTCTATTAACAAAAATAATAGACACAAAAACAAGCAACCAATCTTATCTATTCTATTACTGAAAAAGAGATCCTTTGTTTTTTTTTTTAGTCTTGGTAGTTGTATCTTTATAGTTTTTTAGTTTGCTTTTGCCCACCTGTTTATTGTTGTTTTTTCATTCGTACATTGGTTATTCATTTTACAGGTTCTATGTCTACAATATTCTCCATAAAAGTTTACCATGGTGGTGTATTTACTACTGGACCAAACAAACAGTATGTTGGGGGTAAAACAGATGTAATGGATGGCGTTAATGGTGACCTTTTGTCTCTGCATGAGTTGGGTTCTGTATCCAACTACTTAGGGTATGGACCACCTGTTGATTTCCATTTTCTGATTCCTGGGCATAGCTTAGATGTTGGGCTTGTACGTATGAAGTCTGATGGTGATGTTAGGGCTATGATAGTATCATTGCCTTCCACTAAAATTACAGAGTTGTATATTGAGCACATATATGGGGTGAATGTTTTGGAGAGACAAACAGATAGTGTAGAGTTTAACACTGATGGTTTGTTGGTAGATGAGGAGGTGGCATGTATTGAGGGAGATAACTCAGATGAGTCCACTGAAGACGAGATGTACAGTGATGGGTCATATGACATGACTGATGATGATATATTGTATGAGACCTTTGTTGATAGTGAGGCAGAATACAGGGGAATAGGTGAGTGTAGTAAATAAAGCAAGAACAATGTGGAAGAGGATAATGTGGAGAATGAAGACATTATTCTTAGTGATGATTACTATGACACAGAAGATGAAACTGCATATAGTTCCTCTGATGATGACAATACCAAGGTCAAAGAGTATCAGTTCAAGAAATTTAGAAGTGACCGTGATATGGAAGGCCCTTCCTTTGAATTGGGAATGAAATTTTCTTCAGCTGAAACTTTGAAAGATGCTGTCAAGCAGCATGCTATCAAGCATAGAAGGAATGTGAAGTTTGTGAAGAATGATAAGCTGAGAGTGAGGGCAAGATGTGAGAAAGGATGTCATTGGGAGATATATGCACGCAAGGTTCTAGCTGAGGAATCTTACCAAATTAGGACCTATAGAAGCATCCATAACTGTGGTATAAGCTATACCAATAGAAACATTAACTCATCCTTGATAGTGAAGAAGTACATGGCAGACCTTAGGCTTAACCCTTCAATGCCTATCACTGCATTTAAAGAGAGGGTAAGGAAGGAATTGAAAGTTGATGTGTTAAGGTCCCAACTGTACAGAGCAAAGAGGAAGGCAAGATGACATTGCACAATATGGAAGGCTATGGGACTATTGTGAAGAACTAAGGAGATCAAACTCAGGGTCTACTATTGTCATGGATGCCCCACTAGATGAAGAAACTGGACAACCAAGGTTCAATCGGTTGTACATATGTTTGGCTACATGCAAGAGTGGGTTCTTACATGGGTGTAGGAAACTCATTGGGGTTGATGGATGCCACTTGAAAGGCCCATATATTGGGATATTGCTAACAGCCATAGGGGTTGATGCAAATGATTCCATGTACCCAATAGCTTATTGTGTTGTTGAGAAAGAAAATACAGACACATGGTCTTGGTTTTTTAACCTACTGGGGCTGGATCTTAGGATTACACCTAATAATGAGCATGAGTTCACCTTTATCAATGATAGGCAGAAGGTAATAATTCTATGCTTTGATATTCATTGACACACATTGCTTTATTTTAATGCTTTATCATATTGACTGGAACATTGCTTTATAATTTGGCAGGGCCTACAAGCTGCATTGGATGCTGTTTTTCCAAGGGCAGAGCATAGGCATTGTTGCAAACATCTGCTCAGTAACTTCATGAAGAAGTACAAAGGTCTGTCCCTTGAAGAAAAGTTCTGGAAATGTGCCAAAGCCAATAATGTCCCTCAGTTTGAGCATGCAATGGAGTGTATGAAGGAAGAGAATGATGAGGCTTATGAGTATTTGGCTAATGAACCTGCCAGGTATTGGTCTAGATCTCATTTTAAGGAAATTGTGAAATGCGATATGGTTTGCAACAATATGTGTGAAGCTTTTAATAAGGCTATACTTGAAGCTAGGGATAAGTCAATAATTGAGATGTTAGAATGGATAAAGGTCATACCTTGTAAACAAGAGGGTACTTAGAAGGGAATGGATTAGGAGACTCACAGACCCTATGTTAACTAACATTTTCAAGAAGTTGGAGAAGTTTAAGGCTATTAGTAATGAAGCTATTGCTGACTGGTGTGGTGAACTTAATTTTCAAGTAAGGGGTGCCTATGGCCAATACACTGTAGACTTGGGAGGCATGACCTGTTCTTGTAGGAAATGGGATCTGTGTGGGATCCCTTGCACACATACAATTGCTGCCATTGAAAACAGGAAACATGCACCAGAGGATTATGTTAATCAATGTTATTCCAAGGAGACATATGTAAAGGCATACTACCCTTTGATCATGCCAATCAATGGGTACCAAATGTGACCTAAAACTGGATTCACACCTATTTTGCCTCCATTGGAAAAAAGGAAACTTGGTAGGCCAAAAATGGCTACAAGAAAGGATCCTAGTGAATATATTAACAAAAAAGATTCAACCAAGCTTAGGAGGATTGGGCAGAACTCTGTTTTTTGTAGCAAGTGTGGCAAACATGGTCATAATAGAAGGACGTGCACATATAATCTGGAGGATCAGTCAAATGTTGGGGATGAGGAATTGACTGGAGTTGGCAGGGGTACAAGCATTGGAGTTGGCAGGGGTACAAGTAATGTATTGGCCAGGGGTACAAGAATTGGAGTTGGCAGGGGTACAACCAATGGAGTGGGCAGGGGTAGGGGCTCAAGTAATGGAGTGGGCAGGGGTAGTGGAAGGGCCAGGGGCAGGGGAAGGGGTTCAAGCAATAGAGTGGGCAGGGGAATGGGTTTTACCAATGAAGTTGGCAACCGAAGGCCTGTAGCAACTGATCCAGTTGACACAAGGAAAACAGCAAATGAGAGAAGAGTGGGAGCTCAGAATGATGTGTTAATGAGGGGTTGCAGCCAACCAGTGGAAGGTCAGTGGCAAGGCACAAGAGTTAACATGAGGGGAGGAGGCACTGCAATGCTAGGCATGGGTGGCAGAATTCAATGGAGAGGCCATGAGGTACGTAAGTTTTAAATCAATTTCTTTATGCTATGCATAAGTTAAACGTTCCTAGGGATGCATGAATAATTACTCATACATACCAAATGCAATGCAGGCTAACATACCTACAAATTATGCACAAGCTACACAGTCATCACAAACTGCAGCTGGCTCAAGCACTGCTAAGTCCACATCAAACCGCATCTACAAAGGCCAGAAATTTGGAAATCTTTCTGCTATTTAGTTTAATATGGGTTGTTATGTAATGAACTGAGAACTTAGTTGCATTGTGGTGCATTATTTTGGGTTTCCATTGGCCTTTCTTTTGACACTGCTGTGGTTGATATTTTGGAACTCTATTAGCCATTATTTTGGGTTTCCATTGGCCTTTCTTTTGACACTGCTGTGGTTGATCTTTTGGAACTATATTGGTGAAAATTATGGCCTTATTTATGTCTTGTTTTCTGCATGATGTTTCAGCTTATGCTCTGTTTCAGCTTATACTCTGTTTGTGACACCTTTATGTTTTTGCTCTGTTTGTGGAAGTAGGAACCAATGAGTCATACAGAAAAGTCATTCATACCAGTTTCATTCAAAAGGTGAACCATTACTACATCCACCAGTACTACCCAAAAACTTGCACAAAACGCACATTATTCATTTCAGATACCAAATCCCAACCCCTACAAAGAAAACCCAGCTTCCCACAAGTAGTGCTTTCAACATCCTTTGCATTTGTTTAGCCTTTTTTTATTCAGCTTCATTCCTTCGTAGTGTTCTGAGTAGGCCAGGGATTACCATCTTCGATCTCGCACACATGGGAGGATCATACCAAACAAAGAACCCACATCCGCAATCTTTTTGAGTTGGCTGGAAAAAAAAATAGTTCACGGGTCAGACACTAAACTAATGAAAGGGTTAAGAGTGAAAAATACATGTTTGGAGCGTAATACCTTCCATTTCTCGCACCCTATGAACCTCCTTCCTGGGTTCGAATCAGTCCATGAGGTTCTCATCTTGCCCAGATTGTTGCAGTAGCAAAAGGTTTGCTCAGAACTTCCATCACTGCAACTCATTGTCTTCTCTTCTTTTTCAATTTTGTAAGCTTCTTTGTATTTTTTGCTCTCTGTTTTTTGTTACTGCTGCTGCTGCTATGTATATATAGCAGGTTTTAGCGGGAATTTTTCCCTCCACAATGGGGAGATGGAGGGAAATGGTACGGCCAATGGGGGAAGAAGAGTATGACAGTTAAAGGGCTGGGTAAATGGTCTCTTTTGACTTTAAAAAAAGAAAAGAAAAAAAAAAAGTCTCTTTTGACGGCAAAGCAAACGGTGTGTGGAGTGAGGACCATTTAAACACGAATTGTTAACATTGGGGACTCAATAGACACGATTTATACATTGGGGACCAAATTGACACTTCGCGAATACTTTGGGGACCATTCGTACAAATAAGCCGAATTGTAGGCGTACCCCATAATTTTTGCTATTAGATTTGAGTAGGGGTCTTTTTAACCCAATAAAAAGAATAAAAAAAACCTAATCTGTTTTTAAAAAAGACACAAACAAAGAGCTCCATGGAGTTTTGAAAAATAGAAGGCTCATGTCGAATTGTCCGAAAGCCTAAAAAGGCAACCCATTACCTCAATTACCTCTCAGAGTATTATATTCCTCAAAATCTCAGTTGTTGAACGATTTGATGATAATTAATTTTTATATAATCATAAGAATAATTTCGTGGTACTCCTTCAACGACAAAACGTAGTGTGTCTGTCTCAATGCAATAAAAGGTGTGCTAGAAACCAGATTCTAGTGATCTGCTAAGTTTATTAAAACCCGCATACCCAGTTGGATATCCTAAGTTTATTCATTATTCAATTGTTAACAATTGGTTATTCACAAATCACTACTAAAAAAGAGGCTTTTTGCGTCCGCAAGATGCAGTCGCAATTGCTCATTATGCCGTCACAATTGCTATTTGCGACCGCAAAAATAGGGGACGCGACGACTGCAAGTTCATCTTTTAGAGTCCGCATTTTTGTAGTCACTAATATTCTATATTTGCGACTGTACAGAGTGCGGTCACTAATACACTATATTTTGCAACTGTGCAATGCAGTCGCTATTACACTATTTTTTGCGACTGCGCAATGCAGTCGCTAGTACACTATTTGCAACTGCTATAAGGCAGTGGCTAAAAGATTGTAGTTGCCAATGGACCCTTTTTTGGAGCCAAAGATGCCACAAAATTTATTCAATGTTATCCTATTGGCAGAGGAGTTATCTAGTCCGGGAGTCCCGGATCCGGGACTCCACCTTCCCAATATTTTTTTGACGATCCGAACCGTCCAATGTGTTTAAAACGTGTTTTCCAAGGTCCACGCGAGAAATCATCGAAAAAA